>JAZGTJ010003249.1:0-36564 GCA_036877575.1 Botia almorhae | reverse complement strand
GTGTGTGTATAACCGCAAAAAAACAGCTTCAAAAGTGCCTAATCCAATCAGTCCTACAAAACGCCACAAATTACATTTTCACCCGCCAATCATCTGTTAGAAGCCCTTAAGAGGCATTAGTTTCTGTAAATATGGGCCCATATTGACTGTCATATAGGACACTCGTCCATCTGTCAGACAGGAGGAGTCTCGTCTCCACTCAGCCCAACATCAAACACAAACACTGACCGTAACCCCACAAAACCTCGCTGCTCTGTAAGAGGAGCGTCTCATGAAAGCCTCGGTCCTCCACCTGTGAAAGCAGAGACGCCGCCTTCTGCCGTGCAGCTTAATGCGGCTGATCAAAGCAGCTATGCTCTGGGTTCGAGCCCCCCACTCCCCCCAAAGTCTGGCAGATGAGGAGTCAGAGGTGAAGAGGTGGACTGCACGGCTGTGCTCACGGCCCGCTTCATTTTCAGAAGTCTGTCCCTCTCATCTCCACTCATCCATCTGTGAGGGAAACTTTATCTTCACGCCTGGTCTCCTGTGTGACAGGAGGACACGGGGCTGGTGCTGCATCCCTTCCAGTACAAAGTGAGAGGCTGTTAAACCAAACTTCTGGCACAATGTTGTGATGTGATTTGAGGTTTAAATTAGTTTTGGGGTTTAGAACAATAAGCCTTTCAAGTTATAACACACCCCAAAATAAAAGTCTTACGTTGTTTACTCACCCTCAAGTGGTTCCAAACCATGTGATTTTCTCTCTGTTGTGGAAATGTTAAAGGAAAAACTAGTAAATAAGTGACTAAAGGCTATACAGCACATTTCTATAAAGTCTATATAATAATAATAATAAACACAATCCATACGACTGCCACTGCTTTCAGATCTATCACTGTATGCTTCATTGCAAAAGACATCTGGTCTGAAACAACATGACAGTGAGTAAGTGATGACACCGTATTTGTGTTTTTGAGTGTGCTGTCCCTTTAAGAGCCTAAAATCATCATAAATCACAAATCTTAGACTATCACAGCGACACACCAAACTATATGACAGACAATACTTAAACTATGTAAATGTTACTTCAAAATAACCATAAATTACAATAAATTCGCCGTAACCAAAATGATGATGTTGATACAAATATTATTACTACAATTAAACTGTGGTAACTTTCGCCCCCCCATCCTCAAACCAAACTAAACACTTTTCGTAGTTGCTTGTGCTGTTCTGTGAGCAGCACCAGAGGACCAGAGTGAGGAACTTCAAACATTCATCGTCCTCAACAGACACAATAAAACGATCTGCATGACCCGCTGAGTGGCGTGAAGCGTCTGCTGATCTCAAGCTCTTAGCAGAACCTTCTGCAGCTGTTCACAGACAGACATGTCAGTACAGCTGGACGCGCTGACAACAGATTCCTCAGATTACACCCAACAACTGGACGAGGGTTTTATTCTCCATTAGACGCAAACAGCTCAAGCCGTTTCCCTAAGAGGCCGGTTAGATCACTGATAGACATCTTACAGTGAAGAAAAACTCTTAGCACAAGCATGAGATGATTTAAGGACAATTCTTGCTTGATTTTCCACTGCTCAGCTTTTTGAAGGCCAGCAGTTTTTTTCCATAACTTCCTCAGAAGAGCTGGAGAGACACTGGATAACATATGAGTCATTATTTGTCCAGAACTCATCCTGGCCAATTTGGCAACACGCTGCAGCAGAGAGAAAAGGCTGAAAGATGTTTTTCTTCCTCTGAAGTTGGGCAGTAACGTGCAGAAGCAGGAAATGGACCAATGCTCCATTTGAGTAACGATTAGCTTGAAGCCTGAATATACAATATATTACATGGTATAAAAATATAAGGAAAACAGGCCTAAGTAACATTGCATCCCCATATCAAAACAAAACTATTAATTGCTTCTGTTTTGCACAAGACAAATTAAGCCTGTTTGTAGGATTATGATTTTTTGCATCGTGAAAACTGTTACAATACGTACACTTAATCTGTAATACTTAATTATCTGTTTCACTTCATTTGCTGTTAAAATCCACATCATTTTTTCATGATGGTAATGTCATGAAAAATACAAGCCTGACGTGTTCCCGCCATCGTGTGACTGACTGTTACCAAAAATGTTAACTGTGGTTACAATTATTATATTATGTCATTTTCTCTTTGCAAACTCTTTGTGACTAACTGAGGTGTTATTTAACCATGAAGCTAGAAGCATGAAGCTAGAAAAGCATTGAGGAGTGTTCAGAGCTCTGTGCTGATTGTTTTCCGGCTGTCGTGACTCTGCAGGGTGGCGGATCGTAACTGTGGCGTGAAATTACTCTGCAGCATCTGCAGGTCAGACGATGGGAAAACCTGATGAAGCGTGACCAAAAACAAGAAGTCATCCGGGCGAGTCTCTGTCAGAGAGAGCGAATGAACACAAACATACAGACATCAGAGTCATCAGCAGCTCATCTTACTCAGATACCTGACACTCACTCCACACCCTGCTGTCAAAACACGCCGTGAACAGGAGAAACAGACAACAGTCTACATGCAAACTGCAGTTAGGCATATACTACTCATTTCCAGACAATGAGAGATCTTTACAAAATTACCATGGTAACCATCTAGGCACCAGTTACACACCAAAACAGTAATAATAGATATGCTTGCCTTTGCAAGCACCACTAATAACTGTACTTACAGTGATATTTTGGCAGGAAAGTTGCTGTGTCAGAACAGCATATTCATGTCTCTGTTAAACACTTTTCTCTCTCTGGAAGAAAGACTCAACAGCTCCACTTGATCTGCCTTATCTGACCTGATTCCTCAATTAAACTTTAAAGGGGACGCAGATTAAATGCAGCGCAGATGAATGACAACAAACACAGACAGAACAAATATCTTCCACAGCAGAGTTTGAGGAAAGCGTCTCAAGTCAAAACAAAACGAAATACATTTACAGTTCGCAGAAGCTTTCATCCAAAGTGTTTTACAAAAGTGCGGGAAACACTGAGGGGATTCATCCTGAGGAGACTAACAAAAGATGTGCTCCACAAAGTTTAAACAACTGTTAGAGACAATGCCTGTTGAAAGAGGGAGAGAGAAATGAGTTTTCTATACAGCGTTCATCACATTTCTGTCAAGTATTGTTAAGTGTGAAGAGCACAAGATCTAATCACAACACAGTTTTGTGGGAATTGAGAAGTTACCAGCCTAGCTATTCTCTGTTGTGGATGTCTACATGCTTCTCCAAACACAGAGTCTATAAAAACAGTTTGTAAAGCACTGGATCCAGTTAAGCCCACTTTTTGTTTAGCACAAGCTGGTTTCTCCCGCCATTTTCCGTTGTTGTAAGTGAATGGCGTCTGTTGAACTCCGCTAATACACATCAACATGAGAACGTAACATTTCTGGAGCAGATGGGCCTCACGGACAACAAAGGTTCAAACTCTTTCCTGCCTTCACTGTCCTGTTCTGTTCATGTCATTCAATGTGTTGCAGTTCTGGGTGGCTGCAGAACCGAGATCTTCGGGTTTGTTTATTTAGTTTGTTATTCCAGATCTTTTGGACCATGAGTTTATGTCTGAATATCACCTGGATGTCAACTTTCTCTCTGGTTTGTTATTCTTTTATTGGTTTGAATATTGTTTCCAAAAACCCGGCGTTGATTTTGCTCTTCAAACTTTCTGTTTGTGACCTCCTGACAGATCAAAAATGTGCCAAAGCTGTCAGCAGCTTCATCCAGCTGCCATGGAAAAAGTACGACTAATTTACAACTGATGTTTACACCAAAAATAATTTCATAATTACATTCTCTGTTTGGTATGACATTGTCTTTTTAAGTTTGTTTGTGAAGTTGTAACGGTAAACAAAGGCACTATACTCCAGAGGTACAATTAAATGTTAACGCACACACACAAAAGTTATGCCCTCTTGGATATCAGCCAATGGGTGAGTTGTTTAAACAAACATACTCAAGTTGTCGGCTGTGAACCTGAGAGCAGACGTGGAGTAAATAATCTGCTCTCATCTGTGTTTAAAGCAGCCCCCCGTCGGCCACCGTCAGAGGACAAGTGAAAGCAGGAAACAGTGTCACAGTGTGTGTGTGTGTTTGTTTGTGTTAGACTGCTGCTTGAAGAGGTAACGCGAGATCACGTCACACTGCGAGCTCAAACCAACACATTAATAATGCAACGATTGATGAAGGAACTCTTAAAGTGAAGGCCTAACATACAAGTGTCTGTAGTTTACATCATATATGTGTGTATATAATATAACATATATTAAAGGGGTCTGGTCCTTCAGAATCACACAGGATGTTTTTGTGAATGTACCTTAAGACGTCTGTGACAATCAGTTTTTATTTATTTGTTTTGTTTATTGTGATATTTCTAGCAATTAAGTTTCTCAATTTACATATAATTACCAAAGTTTTAGATCGCTTCCAAAGTTGTATCATTAACTGACTGGCTGGTCTGTGACACTGAACAGATGCTAACGAGTGTGACAGTGAGACTATGAAGATTTCTGAAGCTTGGTTTCAATAAATGATCTGGATGGAGACTTAACTTGAGTGAGTGTTCGATTACGCCAACATAATACATTAAACTCTTTCATTTCAAAATAACACGTAAAATCCTGATTTCCATGATATGTGGATCTTAAAGCAGAAATTATAACGCATACATTCATAAATGAGTAAAAAATGAGCATTGCAATCTGATTTATTGAAGCGTTAATAATTCCTGCCTGCTTTGCATGACAATCAGCTTGAATCGTCATCAAAATTCAGCACCACGACCATGCAAATCACAAGTCACTTATTTACATAGGTACTTGAATACATGGTGCACTGGTTTTTGGCACACATGTATTTTGATTAAGCAAACATGGCTGCAGTTGTGTTATCATTACAGGAAAGAGACGATGAAGAAACAGAGGCCACACAGAACTGAACATGCCTCTCAACACCCTGAAAGATGTTCTGATCCCCATAAAAACAGAACAACTGAGCAGCCTGGAAACCGTTTATCAGTGTGGCCCTCAAGAGGCGGACCGTGTGTGTGTGTGTGTGTGTGTGTGTGTGTGTGTATGTGAGGTGTGTGTGCCCGCACCATACCCCCCCCCCCGTGCGCTTCAGAGGGGCCAATATTTCACACACAAGAGTTCAGTGTTTAACGGATGCCACACTCACTTCAGAATTCAGAATAGAGAGTCTTTCATAAGTTGTGTAAGTTTCTGGAGAACAAATATCATCTGTATGAATATACACTGATATACAGCGAGCAAAAATGTACAATTTACTTCTTCCAATGTAAATGTGATATAAAAATATTCCTAAAACAGGCATCCAAGCCATATGTTAATAGAATATATAGAATGTTTTTAGAATGAATATAGAATGAATTTCACATAGGGACATTGTGTATGTGTTTCAAACATCCATTTTAAGGCTACAAATCAAATTTAAGATATGATTTTAAAAAATCTATGATTTACACATTTTTTTCCAAAAAGACACACTGTTACTAACTCTCACCTGAACAACAACAGACAAAACTTCGATGTCATCGACTACATCTCAAACTTACCATCACTGTATCATCAACAAAAAACCCCACAACATTTACCTGAAACGCCATAAAATAACAAATAAATAAATCACATTTAAATGAATCGAAATAAAAATCTAGCAGAGGGAAAAAAACTAACTAAAAAAGAAGATAAAATGGCACCTGATTACTGAACTTCTGAATCACAAACTCCACAAAAAAGCAGCACAAGTAAATGTATCACACTGTATCTGTGGCCCCAATTACACACAGTTTCACACACCACAGACATAAGCATCCTTAAGTTGCTTTTCACCCTCATGTCACGACTACAAGCTGAAGTGGGACATGTGAACAGAGCAGCTATTCTGTGATGGACAGAGAGACAGATGACAATCAGAAAGAGCAGCTGTACCAGCAGAGGATGTTGTTCGGGTCATGTCTACATCGAGCCGGCCGTACAGCAGCACACTACGTCTTTTATTAGACGACACAATTGCTCCATCTGTAGATCTGCAGGCGTGGATCAGCTACAGAGAGTCTGTTTGTTCAGTGTCTTTCTGTGGGGTAAAGCTGTGACTGAACGGGTTTCATGTCATGTACTTACAGTATAGAATTGCAGTGAGAAAATAAGGAAACGCTTATGGGTACATTCAGTGCCGTCACCTCTTTTAAAAGCCCACAAACGGCCGCTTGTGTGAGTGCTGATAAAGAACAGAGCCAACAGTCAGACTTCTGTAAAGATATACAGGCTGTTTAGCATAATTAGCTTTTTGTGATGCCTGCAAATACAAGAACGGTGCAAACGGACACCTTGCAAATGACAGCAAACAGCATCGTTAGAGGGACGCACACCTGGCTGCAAAACATGTCCGTCCAGAAATGAATCTGTCAAGCAAAAGTCACAGAAGTGCTCTGTATATTTCTGGGGGGGTGAGACAATGTCTTCATAGTGAATTCTGTAGACCTGCAGCTTTCAGATATTGACTAAAAACTCCCAGAAAGCACAACCAACAACTCAAGTGAATAGATTTACATTCATTCAGCATGTGCTTTTGTCCAAGGTGACTTAAATGAGAGAGCATGTAATATGTTGCCCTAGAAGCCAACAAACCTAGTCTACAAGCTACATTTACAAGAACACATCTGAAGCGAAGGAGAAGATAATACATACATGATACATCAAATTCTAGAATCAGCCAGATCTAAGATCACACACACACAGCATATGTGGATTATGAGGACTCTCCATAGACGCAATGGTTTTTATACAGTACAAACCATGTTTACATTATTCACATGTCATTACACACATTTGTGTCCTCGTAAAACACATATTCAAACCCAAGCAAAACCAAAGCAAAACCAAGCAGGCAGATGTAATGATGTGACGAGTAGATGTTCAGTCATCAGCACACACTGACTCAACACACACTCCTCACTTCATGTAGAGTTCATGTAAATACATAAATATAGGTGAATTCATCTGGATAACCATAAGACACACATATGAGGGGAACTGTGCAAACAGAGCTGATATCTGAGTGAACTGATGAGAAGAAAAAGAAACTTATAAGGGTGAACAACAAACAGAAAGAGAGACAAAGAGACATGCAGACAGACAGACACACAGACGCTTGCTAATACTAAGTAACACAGTTGACTGTTTATGGTTGCCATGCAACACGGCTCATTAATGTGAAATTGACTTGATGTGCGGTCACAGGTGTGTGTAAACTGGCCTCAGATTTTATAGGCTCATTTTATATGAGAACACTGCAGTTTTTCTGAGGGGAAAGGCGTGTGACAGGAATACTGGCAGCACGAGGTGGTGTGAGGGATAAATTGATGAGTTTTGGGTTCACTGTGTTCTCTAATAAAAAGCATCAGGAAGACAGAACAGATTCTCAGAAAGGGCGTCTAACCAAACAGAGTTCATCATATCTTCAGCCTGAGTGTCATCCTGCTTTCTGTCTCCCTCGAACATCTCTAATCATCTCTAAAGATCTCTAACCATCTCTGAACATCTCTAAAGATCTCTGAACATCTCTAAAGATCTCTGAACATCTCTAAAGATCTCTGATCATCTCTGATCATCTCTGAACATCTCTAAAGATCTCTGAACATCTCTAAAGATCTCTGAACATCTCTGAACATCTCTAAAGATCTCTAAAGATCTCTGAACATCTCTAAAGATCTCTAAAGATCTCTGAACATCTCTAAAGATCTCTGAACATCTCTGAACATCTCTGTATATGCAGTCAAGCATCTCTCTGCCTCTTCTTATGTGAAACGTGTATTTGTTCAGCCAAACCTTTAAACTAAACAATACATGTGCCAACTCTGCAGCAGCTGTCAGAGGATATTTGTCTCAGTTGATCCCCTTCACATCTGACTGAATTATATAAAACTGATCCCAGCTCAGGGCCCCCTGAAAACAGGAAGTGAGGTCACACAATACAAACAGAAGAGGACAATCTCCTTCACCGTGACCTCAGCAAGACAATAGGACAATGCATACAGCGATACAGGCACACTGCCACCTATCGGCTGCGAAGCAAACTGCATGTTTACTGAATCTAAAGAATCATATCTGCTGCTCTAAACAATGAGACAGAAAATAGATGCTTGTTTCAGCAGGAGGTTAATGAACCACATCCAGAGCAAAAAGGACATGAGTTCAACAGCCTGCTGACCTCAGATCAGTACAATTATGAGCTTATTCACTTATTCAAAGTCAAACTCCACTGAAACCTGGTTAACTGTAGATGTTGAAAGTGAATGTTCAAATACAAGCCAAAGTAAAACTCAACATCAATTTCCGAAAGAAGCAGAATATTCAGTGAGAAATAATACAGCGTGGACCCTTTCAAAGACAATTTTCTCAAAAAAAAAAACAAGCAATCTGAGAGTTTGTATGTTTATTTACCTGGTTGCTCTTGGTCTTTGTACTGCTTCACCAGGATTGGTGCAGGTCTGTGTGCGGTCGATGTTGTCTCAGAGCTCTAAAGGCAAAAAAAGATGAGAGAAGATCAACAGCAGAAGAGAGCTGCGCGTCAGGTGGACAATGTGTGAAGAAGAGGATTAGACAGGAAGAAGATCGGAAGCTGGAGGACATTGTTTCAATCTCTCCTCATTCAGGGCGGTAAATCCCACACACGAGCAGCATACAGAGCACGAATGCTGGTTTAAAGAGGATCTCACGAGTGTCAACACAGCACTGAAGAGAGCACTTTGTTTTTGTGATTAACAGTAAAGCAGAAATTAACATTCACTCAGACAGAGCTTAAAAACTCGGACACTGCAGAGATAAGCAGCACGTCCACTGGATGTGGATTTACTCACCTGTTGATGGACAGCATCCTCTGACTGGCGGAAAGAGACGGTCCTCACATGATAAACTTCAGCTTCTCTCGGTTCCCCCGGCGACCTGAGGTTGATTGATAGCCCGCCGTCTTCAACTGCTGCACCTGGTTGTCATGGATACAACACATCATTTCAGCCATTTTACACATTAACCCACTATTTCTTGACCCACTAACAACAGCATGTAATGACTATAAATCAGTATCAAACACGGTCACTCACAGAATGCGATACACAGGTTCGCTCACAGCCTGAAAGACAGATTTAGGACTCATCTCGGCAGACTGTTTGGTGTGTTTTTGTGATTGTGAACTGTGATTTGTCTCTGTTATTGGGATCCAGTTGCAGTTGAGAGGAACGCAAAAAAGCATTAAATACTGTCTTGGTTAGGGATGAACTCTTGTATGTGCTGCTGGGATCTGTGTTTTTTTTATCTGGCAGCACTCTGTCTCTAAGCAACACTGAGGTTGGTTTTACTGCGAGCAGAGCAGTCTTGGTTTAAAGTAAATATTGGTTTAGGCCGACACAGGAAGGGGTTTGGAGTCTACACCAGCGTTCTGTTGCCCAGGACTCATAACTTAGCCACACACTTCTGAACAGAGTCTGAGTACAGTAATGCTTTAATGACGCAGTTTAAACACAAGCCAGTTCAATGCTTTACAAAACATCTCTGCTTTATAAACTGTCTTTTGTTTGTTTCTGAGCTTAAAAGTCAAACACACACACACAGTAACTGAACATTATTAAAACACACATTATTTATATTATGCTTTAAGTGTTATAGTATAATGCTTATTTATTGTTCATTACATCTAGAGAAACACATTTAAAAATCCCTCTCATGTACGGGTTATCAGACACTGATCAGTATCGCTCATGAATAGAAAACATTATCAGTGGATTAAACGGATCTATTGTCTGAGTGGAGCAATGCAGAGGAGGCTGGGAATCATCAGAGGAGAGAGAGCCCAGCATCTGTGTGCTTGTGTTTGGACTCTGTTCACAGGCTGTGTAAGAAGATGCTCAGGGTGGGAGAGAGCTTTGTTTCCTCTCTGCTCCCCGAGCCTTGAATCCTGATGAAGAATCCAGACAGCCTGACGTCCCCTGCGTCTCACACACACACACAAACTAACACACACACACACACACACACAAACTAACACACACTCACTCACTCTCACACACACACACACACAAACTCACACACACAAACTCACACACACAAACTAACACACACTCACACACACACACACACTCTCTCACACACACACACACACACTCTCACACAGATCCGGGAGCACAAACAGCTCAATTCCCCGTCTTCATATAACACAGGCAGTGTGAGGCATGCTGCATTTAAAACGCCCCTGCAGAGGGACGGCTACCCCATCAGAGGGGCACAGGAAGGGAACGTGGCCACCCAGATCGCTATACAGAGACTTAACTGGTACAAGAGGAGATTAATGGTGAAAGGAATAACAGTGTTATGATGTGTATATGGCAGACGGCTGCTACACACAGAGGCCTTTAACATGTCACACTGGCTTAATTGCTGTTATTAACTCCAGTTAGAAACCCTGCAATGGTTTTATTTCATGTCAAAAAAGTTTAAAAAAGAAAACAAAACGTTTTATGATTGTATGTGATTGTTTATGCTGTTGAGATGTGAGGAGATGCATCTATGATTTTTGCTTGATTGTTTGTGTTTATCATCCGTCTGTCTGTTTGCTTTGTTTATGATGCTGTTTGTGTACCTGTGTGATCACCGAGCACTTGTCCAGGTGAGGAGAGTGTGGCGTGGGGTGAGATCTCTGTGGTTCTCTGCTGGTCTATGAGAGAGTGTCCGGTCAGCACTCTCTCCACTGCAGCGGTCAGAAGAGGCCGCTGACCCTCACTGATCTCTCCACTGCTCTCATCCTCACACCATCTCTGACACACACACACACACACACACACACACACACACACACACACACACACACACACGAGTTAGAAAGAACGTTTATCCTTTTGAACATGTGCCGACAGCGCCATCTGCTGCATGAGAACAGAACTGAGACTCTGATTGAAAGTTAATATTCAAACTTTAGGGTAAACGCGTCAGACAGAAGGTTATCTTACACAATGATCAGATGAGAACTATGAATTGATTCGTGATCATCAGACACTGTGGTCATGTGATACCTCTGGCTGCTGTAATTGCCTGAAAGGGCCGTGCTCCATTCTGGCCAACAGAGACAAGACAGGGTCATGATGAGCTTGGAGGCGTGGCCCTTTGATCACCTGACCCTCGCTGGGCGGATCATAATCCTAAATTAAAACAGTAAGTTTTGTGACCTGATTCATTTAGACCTGTATTGTATTTATTGTATGTAATAGTCTTCCTGCTGAATTAACAATTATAGTCAGTTATGACACATTTAAATCAAGTGTCTTATAGCATGTACAGTTACCATGGAAACTGACTTACAGATGACTGTTATTTCACTGTTATTTAATAAATAGTGACACAAGTGTTTGTGTCAGTTGCTAAGACACTGGTTAAACGTTTACCATGTCCTGGACTCCTTGCAGGGAACTGTTCAGGCTGGTCAACACATTGGGCAGAAAAATTCCTTCCTCTCCCAGAGCTGAGGAGAACAGAACAGATAAAATATCATGAACAATCATTTGTACTTGCTGACAGCATTTGCAGACATTCTTGTATTATTTTACCACCCGGTTTACTAATTACATAATTTATGTAGCAGCAAATGCTAAACGCAATTTGCTTGACACAATTTCACTGTACACAAGCTGGTTGTGAGTGTTGTTTGTGAGTGACACAAAGGAATGTCTGCAGTACGGTATGCGAGTATTCAAACACAGAATGAGAGGTAAAATGTGCTGATATATACTCTGTTATACTGATCTTTCCCTTTAGATGATGCTGATTTTTATTCTAAAAATGCAACATTAATTGCCGGACAGTTTTAAGGCAATCATTATTCACTATTTCCAATATCTGTGTTTGAGTATCTGTTTACTAAAGAGCCCATGAAGAGCGTTCCAAATCAATCTATTTAAAGGTTCCATTCCAGTTGTCTTAGAAATCAGCTCCCTGGACAGTAAGGCAGCTTGCTGGGGTTTAGAACAGAGCTGATGTGATAGTGTGTGTGTTTGGCTGTGATCTGGTACCTCTGACTGCCGCCATCTGGCTGTGACTGAGCAGCACCTCCCCCTCTGAGATGTGTCTGGCTGCTGTCTCGCTTTCTGTCACTGTCTCGCTCTCTGTCACTGTCTCACTGGAGCTGGAGCTGCTCTCCTCTGTGGAGGAGGAGTCAGACTCAGCAGCAGGCGGAGGAGGTGGAGGCCCCTGGCTCACGGGATGAGGGGGAGGCGGGAGGGTCTCTGGTTTAGGGGCCAGAGGTGAAGCTGTAGGGATGAGTGACTCTTCCTCTTCCTCTTGGGCTACTGACATCACACTGTTTGGACAGAAAGAAAGAGGTGTTAGCAAAACAAACCTATTACATGCAGTTTAAAACACAGACACAGAAGTGAAACGATATCGTGGCGAGACTCATTTCACATGCAAGATGATAGCCAATCATAACAGATGCCATTTGCATGTAGAGGTCTTACTGTAGCAAAAACTAAAGCTTCTTTTTGATAGAAAATTGTAGGTTATAACCATTTAAATAACAGATGCACTATTGCTTTGAGCTGTCTGTAAATCTGGAAACCTCTGTTTTAATGATTTAGTGTATTCACCTTCCGTTGGGTTGATGTAATATTATTCATGCTCAACAGGGGGCACTGTGAGCTAACACATTTAATCTGTATCACAAGCCACGTCCAGATTTCTAGACCTAAGTTTAAAACACGAACACTACTCGTTTTCTGCTACTGCCAGAAGTCAATTAAGGGGTTTTATACGACCAACCCAAACAAGGCTTTACAATGCATGTCAACGCTGCAGTGAGCTTTTATTATTTTAATACCGCACATCAGATCTCTCAGCTGCCAGACAGAACCGCAACTGTTGTGCGGAGAAATCACACTTATCTCTCTGACAGAACTGTGCGAGTGCAGCCCACACACGTTTGGTATGAGTTTGGGGCTTGACTAGCGCCTTAAATGAACAATGGAAACAGTTTTGGGCACGGAAAATCTCCTTGAGAAGCTTCGAGAAGTTTTAAAGGTGCAGTAAGTGATTTCTGCGATGCGCTGCGCTGCTGATAACGCTGCCGACAACCAAACACTTTGTTTTCCTCCTCTACACAGCCAGGACACTGTGAAAACTGTTTTTCAACACAAACACAGAACAGATATCTAGCAAACATTCACAAAATTAGTGCTGTTGTTTCACCAGGGTTTCTCAGAAATCTTTTACTGCCCCTTTAATACAAGCAAAAACACGCTAGTATGTTTTGCTCTGCATTGGGGCGAGAATACGCACACTGGCTGCGGCTGCTGGTCTCTCTCGCTGTGTGGCTCTTCCTCCTTTAGAGGGAGCTCTGCGCCTCCCCACGGGTGGTTCCGCAGGCTGGCTGGCTCTGGGCTCTGACTGGCAGGAGGAGGAGAGGGCGTGGCCACCCTGATGGGAGATGTGATTGGTGTAGCAGTCGGTGTGTCCGCAGGAATTCTCGCTGGACCTGAAACAAAGACAGAAACGATTAAAGACTGACTGATGTGTGTTGCTAGTATATAAACTCAGATTACAGTGTTTTAATATTGTCATAAACATTCATGAAGTGGGCGACCTTGTAGAACCGATTCCTGGGGCTGGTTTTCTTTGGGAGACAAAGCTGTAGAAAGCTGTTCGGAGAGATCCGGGGTTCTGACAGGAGACGGTGGCTCGTTGAGAATGGGTTCAGGGGTGGGTACCGGTGTTGGTACTGCTGTCTCTGGCTGCAATATTAGCGATTAACATGTTATGACAAGTTATGATCATCACCATAGGTAACTGAGAGAGTTTGATATACAGTCGCTTTGTTCCAAAACTTTGTGAGCTTTGAAGCGCCTCAATGGCAGCTGCAGTGTGCATGCATGCAGGTACCTCCTGAGGGTGTGTTTCCTGCGTCTGAGCGGGTGCAGCGAGCACTCTCTGCGTCTCTCTCTGTCCCAGCATCAGAGCAACAGTTTCACTCAGCACCTCATTCACATACTCCCGTATGAGTCCAGAGTCCACCGGCACCCCTGCGTCCACAAACAGCTGCAGGCCGGCCCCTCCAGCTGTCTCCACTGTCACACACACAGAACCCTTCACATGATGTACAGTACATCACACATTAACATCACATGATTACAGTAAACAATAGTTACTAGTGCATGGGTGCAAAAACAAATATTACTTGCGTGCACTAATTTTATTAGCAATAAATGTAAACAGAGTGGCCCTTTTTTAATAGCCCTATTTTAATAGCCAATAAACTTGAACTGAATGCAATACCAGTCATAAATATTTCTGGTCTGTTTGGTCCGATGACAAACTGTCAATTTCGAATGTGTTTACATGAGAAAAGTTTTTCTAAGATGAATAGTTTTTTAATTTTGCATTAAGTTGCTATAATTTAAAGACACAAAATTCTTAATACAACATGCACTCAAAGAATAACTGCATAATAAATTAAATGGACACGTCTAGATTTCCATGAACAACTCCTACAGTGTTTAGAAGTTCGAGGCGCTTCAAACCGCGTTTGCCAGCGAAGTCATTTCAAATAACCAATTTAAGAAGCGCTTGGCGTCTCATTCGGCCTCCTCTGAAGTTTCGCACCCGTAAGCAGTTTATTAAAAAGCTCATAAAGCTCAGAAGTGACACGGCAGAAGTTCTCGTTTACTGGACGCGTCCGGGCGGTCTGTGAATATGCTGACAACGGCTCGCTCGCGGCAGACTCGCGTATTTGATACATCATTGATCTTTCTATTAAACGAAAGCGAGAATTAATGAAGCGGGACCTCCGCGCGGCTGAGCAGAAGTGACGCGACGCGCGCGTTCCGCCTTTAATTAGGAAACGCGATCTCGCCGCGCGCTGACATCTGTAGACACCGTGAATCAAAATGATGAGTTTGTGGAATTGGGTGCAGCTCCGCCATCTCTGATCTTTCATGACAGGCGTTATTAATCGTGCTGTCGATTTTTAACACGTCAGTATTTTTGGTAATAATGTATGACGGTCGAACCAGAGACTGACAAACTGCTGCTTAACGCGAGAGATTTTAAATGTGACAAAACAAACGCACATTAAGATACTGAAAGCATCCAGGTGTGCTAAAATACACGATATTTATATTTCATATTTATGCATTTGGCAGACAAGCGACTTTCAGTGCATTCAAGCGATACGTGTGATCAGTAGTAGAGTGTTCCCTGGAATTCGAACCCACAACCTTTTGTGCTGCTGACACAATACTGCACCAGTTGAGCTACAGAAACATAATATAGTAACTGTTTACAATGTCATACCCTGCAAACAATAAACTTCCTCCTGTGTAGCCCCTCTCTCTGCACTCATACACACAGACTAATCACATGAAGTATATTGTTTTGTGAGAAATACATATATTAGGTTCGAAAAGCTCACCTATGTCTGACATCACACTGTTCTCATGCTCTGATTGGCTGGCTGGATCAGCCTGGGCAGGTTGAGGGAACATTCCAGTAATCATTCTGGCCATGATCTGTTGCTCCACCCTGTGTAAATAAATGACCTCACAGTGTTTGCCTGCTCTAACACAATGATGACTTGCTATGATCTAGTAATTAACTTAGTTAACTAGTTAGTACTTAAACTGAAATCAAAAGTCCCACCTAATAAGCGTCCCTGCTCTTATTGTGTTCAACACATGAGTGTATTTTCATTTAAAGAAAAAATATTTAATATTTCATGAATATGTCACAGCTTTTTCTGCCTTAAGTACATCAATCTTTCAGAAGAGTCTTATTATCTGGTCTTGAGTGTGAAGCCGATTCACTCAATGATATTTGTACAGCTAGCGGGTCTCACCAATCCACCAGCCTGTTCTCCAGGGTCTCTCTCTGCTGGATGGTGCTGAGTACGGGTTCGGTGAGCGGGGTGGGCCGGGGAGGCTGTGGAGGAAATGCTGGACCGTGATACATAGCAGCAGGAGGTGACGGCAGTCCATTCAGTTCTAAAGGAGAGTCCGAGACTTCAACATGTGTCTCCTGCAAAACAGAAACGCAGCAATCAAACAAACTGCCTTCTGCAGAAACAGACTCAGTGACAATTTGATACTGTGAAAATATGCTCAACAGCTCACTGGATCACTGGACTGCCACCACACAAAACGACAGCAAATACAGCACTAACAGTGTTCTGTGCAGTAACACCAAACATATTGAAGTCTGAGGGCAGATTCACACTGGTCATTACAGCCTTAACAGTGACGAGAGGGGAACGTTTGTCTCATAAAATTCAATTTCTAGTGCTGCAGGGCATCTTTCAACAGTCTGGTCACTGGTTTGGATAATGTTCATTCTGCACTGGCCCGGGTTCAGGAAGGTCTGTGTAAGAAGTGATTAGCTCATTTCCAGTGGCCAGGCGCCAGAGAGAGAAATAGATTCTGCCTGCCAGCGCTGGGCCCTGAGGTTTATGGCTTCATCAGTACAGGCCTGGCCAAAGCTGAAGCTCTGGAGACTGAGGGGGGTGACATTTAGGAGGTGCCAGCGATCCCCGTACGGAGAGCAGAAGAGAGTATGAGAGCGTCTGGACTTGAAGAGCTGTGGCCTTTATTTGGGTGTTGGGAAAACACGCCAGCCCTCACCGAAAATTCACAAAAGCCTAATTACAGGCAATTTATGTGCAAAACACTTTTTTTAAACACAATGTTTTATTGCGCTCGCTGTTTGGAAAGTGTTTATATTTCTGAACTCAAAACCGATCTTAACTGCCATGCAAAAACACTGAGAGGACTTTTTAATTAAAATCCCACTACTGCCAAAGACAGCAAACGTTTTCACATTTATTTCAAGAAACGTGTCTGCATGTGTATTTAGGGTTTGTTGAAACTCCACATATGAGGACAAGCAACAGAAATCCTTACCTATGAAAGTCCTGCCTTTAGCTTACAGAATGCTTGATATTACAGTAATAAAAAGCACAAATGCAGACAACATGTATGATTACCAAGCTTATTTATATGCTTAATAAGAATGACTAATGATCCAAGTTTGACACCCAGAATATAACAAAATATGACCCACATTAAGCATTCTGCAAATAAGAAAAACTCATGCGACATCAGACCCTCTGGCTCTCTTTAAATGCAGAAATCCTGTCAAAGCATGTTATCTGCTTCTGTGTGGGTGTGGTGTGCTCTGAAGACCAAAAGGGGGCACTGTGGAACAGCTCAAGTTACTAGTGAGCAAACCCCCTCCATCTATTCATTATTATTCTCATTAGAAACACGCTTTTGCCAGCTAAAGCCTGAGAGAACAACACCGATTTGCCTTCCTCTTTCCTGCCTCCACCTCTCGTGTAATGACTGCTGTGCTATTTCAGTGCTAACTGATGCTTTGCCCTTGTACGACCGAGCGGTACAATCGGCCTAATGCCCAATACCGGCAACCTGCGCAGCTTGTTAGCGCTAAAAATAAGGGGCTTATGGCTGCGTGTGTATGGTTGAGTGAGCAGTAACACCAGCAGAATTCCAAACTAGTGTTGCCACTAACCGAACAAAAAGACGTACATGGGCGACACACTGCCACACCCCTTCAATATCCATCCAGCAAAAGGCCAATTTAGCGCTGGTTTTAATTAGATTTTTTTCCCGGCCCAAGCAATGTTCTGAGAAGAATGATTTTTAAGCTCTCATTCATTTTCTGGTCTTTGTTAATTAAAGAAAACGATGTTCTCCCTCAGCCGTTGGCTCTGAAAATCTCATTATTGGAGAAGCGCGACGTTCATGGCCAATATTTTCGAGTAGGAGGGATTCGGAGAATGAGTATTTGTGGTGTGGTTGAAATTCAAACGGTCAGGTTGGACGATGGCCTTAGGGTGGACACCAGCCCATGAAATGACCTTTACGATGAGAGCTGGAGTGTGTGTGTGTGGGTCAGGACTCACTGAAATGGATGTTTAATTGAATGTACCTGGCTGATGTCGGCTACCTCCAAGAAATTGGTTCCAGGAAAGACATTTTCCTCCTCATCTTCATGAGCATTCGGTTCCTCCGCAGCCTGTGAGGCAAAGATACAGACACAAAGGTCCAGAAACCAGCTAACAGGCAACGTTTGCAATACCTTTTCGCTAACCTTCTCTAAAAGTTCTCTCAAAATCATCACAAAATTATCTGGCAGTAATGATAAGTAGATATCGAAAATGTTAATCTAAAATTGTTAGTGGAATGTTTTTTAAAATGTTACAGAATTAAAAAATGTTTGAATAATGTTCTTATAACAAAAAAGTAACGTTAACACGTCCAAAACACTGGACGTTTTGAACATTCCTAGAACATTCAAAATAACATTTGTGTTACTTAATGGAAATAAAATGGAGGTTTAACGCCAGGTTTGATGTCAGAGACCCCAAATGTTAATGGTTTTAATTTTATGAACGATGCCAAAATGTTAATTTTGGGGTAAACTATCCCTTAAATGATCATGAAGCACCTCCAGAAATCCTTCATGCTCGATTCTTCATGAAGCCTCAAATGATCACCAGCAAAAACATTATGTTGCACGCACGCACACACACACACACACAACAAAACGTCCAGCAGGCCTCTAAATCAATCAGAAAAGGAATGAGATATTGTCCTTCTGGTTTCAATGGAAGACTTCATCTAAGGACAGAGGTCATAAACTCTTACGGTTTAAGACGGGTGTGTAAGAAAGGTTAAAATCATGCATCAGGTTTCCGGGTCTTTGTCTCACAGAGCTGAGCCTCGTCTCTATGGTAACTGAGAGAACGGCTCGGCTCATGTGAATGTAATTCGTGAGCGTGCTGAGTACAGAAGACAGACAGCACTGAACGAGTTGCATCAGACAGTATTTTCAATGTATTTTCCTGTTAAAGTAGCACAAGGACAGAATGTAAAATATCGTGAGCAATGTTAATGGTTTTTGTCAATGTTTTTGTCGCAGCGTATGCTCGTTTAAAATCTCACATCACTTCATGGTATCATGATATGTCACGGTCTAAAACAAATATTTTATGTCCATTTATTCCTTTAATAAACAGGCGTAATATAATGCGACGTCGCAGGTTAACATTCTATTGTACGATACTGATCAGCTGACGCTACATTATCTGTAATGCGGTGCATGTGTTGTGGTGTGTTTTTGCATGCAGTGCATGCTTGTGCACGGACTGCACTGGAGCTGTGGGTCACAGGACTGTCGCAACGGTGCCGCAGTGAACGACAAACACAAAATATTATATATTATTATATATTATTTACTATTCTGCATGCACAAAACATTCATTCGTATCTGTGCACATGCTTAGAGAGAGACAAACTGTTGTTTGTCTCTAGATTTCAAACCATGCAAAAAATACAAGAAAAAATAAATCAATCCTTATGTAACCGTAAAGCACAAGACTGGTAATTGCTGTACAATGGGAAACCGAGTGTATCTCAAAAACTTAAACGTTAAAGAAGTTATGTGACTTTTTTTAGCGCTAGCGACACAAGCTTATTTAGTGGGGAGCAGTCATATGTAATTCTCTGTGTCTGACAGGCCCCAGGAGAGACAGATTCAATTCAAAATTCAAAGCTTGTCAGTGAGATTTCTGAGTTTGTGTACATCTGTGGATGTGTGTGTGAGTTGTGTGTGTGCCTCTGTCTGTTTGTGTGTGTGGGCAGTGGCTTTGGTCTGCCAGTCTGATGAGTCATGGGCTTGAACCAGGCAGAGAAAGTGATGAATTCAGCTGGGCTGTAACAGTGTCCTGAGCTGGCAGGGCAGTACACCTCCAGCGAGCTGCATTAGTCCGCTGGATTTTTCACACAGGGTTGCTATTAATTATTCTGGCAAGTAATGTAGTTCATACAAAACGGATCGTTCAGTAAGTTTTAAATGTCATATAGAAGTCCAGTGGCAACTATGCACGAACGCTTCATCTTTAAGTTGCTAATGCATTTTGGGGGAAGGGGCGGCGGTCTCCATCAGCCCTGACTGCACACCGAGACCTTCGGCCCAGGGTATCAACAGTGCTGGATTCTACATTGAGAGGATTACGGTGTGTGAACTAAAACGCACATACCTAACCAGAACTATCTGTTCCATTCTCTTTCCTGTAAAAACGCCCTAAGATAGACTCAGCGTTCTCTTGCATAAGTAGGTGGAATCATACACCTGTTTACTAGTTCATCTCATCAAAATAGTTCAACTGCAGTAAATAAAACCACATTTTTAACAATAGGTGCTACAGTTTAGATATCAGATGGCTCATTTAAAATAATGATGTCATTAACATCCACAAATGTATCAGAGAACTGATTCCAGTGTAACTGTGCAGGACTGGGTTTCTGTGGTTATTTGCAGACAGCTGTAAGGATTTCACTGATGATAACAGCAGCAGGCAGAGCACAGAGAGCTTTTGTCCGACCGAACGCTCGCTCACAATCCACAGAAGAGCAACCAAGCTGCATCTGTTGCCTAGCAACCAGCTGTGAATGGCTGAGGTCGGTATTGGAGGAGTGAGAGCAGAAATCGCTGCCGGCAGAGAGTCTCCTCTGAATCATTACACATACAGCTCCACGCACACAGAGCAACACACACACCTCATCCATCTTCATCCGCTCCGGCAGGTTCTGAGAGCACACACACACACACAAACACATGAGCATGCACACACATGCACAAGCTCACACACAGATACACTGATGCGCACACACACACACACACACAAACACATGAGCATGCACACACATGCACAAGCACACACACAGATACACTCATGCGCACACACACACGTTCACTCACACACACAAAGTAAAAATCAATGGCAGAGCAATGAGAAATGCAAAGCGTGAACAAAACCAGCCCTTCTAGAAGTTCAGCACACTGGAGCACTGCCAGAATCTAACAGCCATCCATTCTGAACACAGCCGAGAGCAGCTGGTGCATGAAACCCCTCAGAGATCCACCAGCCATGGACCTCACATGCAAATGATGACCTCAGAACACGTTCTGTATGTTCCACCAATCTGACAGAACATTCATCAGATTAAAGGTTCTGCTACAAAAAATCATCTGCAAGCTAATGTTAAATGTTAATTGCTGGCAATCAAAAGACCCCACCTAACAGGGAACATTCTCAGAACATGGCTAATGTTCTCTGAAAGTTCTCTCAAAGTTATCAAAAACATTCTTGCAGTAACTTTAGTTTACATTTTTCTAACATCATATGTCATAAAAACATTCAACAACGTTTCAAAATTTAAAAAAAGTTCGAATAATTTTCTTAGAACCGAGCAATACGGTCAATGTAATGTTTTTAACATCCCTAAAACTTTCAAACTTTCAATACTTTCAAACAAAACTTGTTGGAAACGTTTTACAAAAATCATTACAACCTAAAATTGTTAGCTGGGAGAAGAGGCGTTTTGTAGGTAATAAACGCTGGTGATGGAACCTGTAGTGTAACAGTTTCGTGTGACAATAATGTAACGTGTAATTTTTGTTGTGTGTGCGGGGGGACTTTACATCAGTCATGGGGGGTGAAGGACGGTGTCGGCCGGAACTGATGACATGGGGGACATCGGTCTGCTGCACTGTATGCTCCTGATGTTCACACCAGGCTGGACCTGCAAACAAAACAACATTTACTGTATGTGAAATAAATTACTACAATCCGGTGCAAATCCAGCTACAAAATAACAGCCAATCAGAAGCTACAAAATAACAGCCAATCAGAAGCTACAGAATAACTGCCAATCAGAAGCTACCAAATAACAGCCAATCAGAAGCTACAAAATAACAGCTACAAATAACTACAGTGCCGTGAACTTATTTTAAAAGCAAATCTGCTGTAATACTGGAACATGAAGGTTCTTGCTCAGACCTGTATTTCAAGCTGCGGGGTCCGTTTCTTCGGTTCTGACTGGACCTCCAGTAAGACTGTATTGGGCTTCCGGACGACAGGCACTGGTTTGGGTTCGGGGACGGTCACAGGAGGGAAGGAAGTTGTTACAGTTGGGGTTTTGTCTCTGATGGTGACTCGTGAGGGCATTGGGGCCTGGCCGTCCACTCTGGGCTTTCCTAAAGACAGACAACAGTGGTGTTGTGATTAACAATCTGGGCTTGTAACAGGTTCGAATCCTGCACTGGACAATCTATGAACTACCATGATAGCGCCTATGACCAAGATATTTAACCCTGGTTTTCTGCAGGCCTTGCCAATGCATTGCAACCAGGAGTTGATGTTGCCTTATTAATGTTGACTGTTTGAGTATATGTAGCTGGAACCATTTGTGTCCATGTACTGTATAGGGTATGTTTCAGGCTTCATTTTTTACTGTACTACAGTAAGAGGACTGTACTTTTTTTAGATAAACCATCTGCTAAATGACTACTTTCCTAAACACTCAAAAAAAGCAAAAGGATGCAGCTTTTTCCTGCACTGGGGATCTTTGTCTGCAGAATTAAAGGCCACAATAAACAGGAAGTAAAATATCGACTCCTCTCGTTTCTCTCAGGATGCAGGAGTGGATTAACAACACACTCAGACAGCCTAAACCGCTCTCTGCCACAGCTCTGAAGTCTGCACATCCATCCACCAAACACAGAGATAACATCCCCACACTGCTTACAGGCCAGAACACAGTGTAACACTGACATTCAAGCAAGAGGGATATTAAAGACACACACACACACACACACACACACACACACACCTTGACTTCACCTCTCAACACACTTCAGAGTGATTGTAAAGGATGTTCAAGGTACTTTAAATCAGCGGTTCTGTCCAAAACACATTCGCACACATCTGGCAGAGCGAGAGGCCAATCTGGAAGCACAACTGGCGTCTGTTCTGTACCGAGACCAAAAAACAAAGAGGTTCAGCCAGAGTTTGCTAGCGTAGCTCGTTGCAGTTTGTGTCACCGCTGTTTGCAGGAAGGCAGGTTATGGACGCACACGCCCCATTACATGCAGACGTGTGTCTGGACTCGCCGCATTAACGGCAAATGAGGAGGCTCGCATTAGCATAAATCTGCTACGAGCGCAGCAATCTGTTTTTCCCAGCCTGCCATGCAAAGCGGGAAACATAAGCTTTACGATTTCCATAATTCGGCTGAAGGGCATCCAAACAGTGGCTCAGAAGCAAGAAGTACTGACTCATGTGGAATGCACAAATACTTCTGATAGCAAACATGTGGGCAGCACTGCAGGACAGCCAGCGGAGGAAAGTTTGAAAGGAGACATTTGTATTCCACAACCTCAAGAGCAGGCGAAATACAAAACGAGATCGGACAGATTAGCGCTGTGATGGACAGTATGAGGGGAGGAAGAGACGCTATTATGCGCAAATTTGCAACCCGGAGAAGCTGCGAGGCATGCGAGGAAACGAAGCACCAAATGAGGTGATGGAATTGATGACTTCTATTTCCCAGCCTCACTGACTTTACTGGACCTGAGGCCACTGCAGTACAGGTCAGAGGAAACAGAACAGAGGTTATGATGAAGAGATGATTAAGATGAAGAAATGTACATAAATATAAAAACACGACGCTTCTGCAGCCGCACGCAATTTAAATGCACCAAATGAAGTAACGTCTTCAGCGCAGGGGATCCGCTAGAGCAACTTCTCTTTTAATCAATAAACTATAAGCATTCATCTTTGAGACTGCGAGACAGCACGAGCTACGGTTGCATAGAGCGTCTGCTGCACGCAAGCGCAGTAATCGACACGAAAATGAAGAATCTTTGCCAATGGACTGCATTGTAACACAGTAATATGGACAGTAATACATTTTAGGTCAAACATAACAATGTCTGATTATTTTTTTATTAATAATAATAATAATAATAATCAGATGTTACCCCTCTGCATGTTACACAGACATTCAAAAACACACTGTTAGAAAGGGTATAAATTCACACTCTGTGAAACCCTTGATCACTGTGATGGGTTCCACTCCCATGTTCTCCTCTCTGCAGCACAGAACTGCTTAAGCAGCTTTGCGGTGAGCTCCTGCTGTAGCTCACGCGTGACTGTGACTCTGTCTGCGGATGAGGCGACCGAACATCTGCAGCAGATGAAAGCCTCGTTCAGCGTTCCCGTAGGGCACCCAGCAATTCCCACTGTCCTCCCCGGAGAGTCTCGGAAGAGAGGAAATTAGGCCAGCTCTAATCTACAGCCCTCCAGAGACCCGGTCTGAGCCGGGCCGAGTCAATCCAATCCAGACTGGACCGGTCTGCAGCCTCGGCTTTATAGATACCCCTCGCACCGCTGCACAACCGGCTGGGGAAGTTTTTTAATGAGAGTCTGGAACTTTTACACACACATTAAGCGTGAGCAGAAATAGGACAGCCACAGGGACAAACTGCTGGACAGTGTAGAAACGATTAAAAAGCCTCAGGGATCAAATCTCACCCTGACTGCTAATATAACTGAAATGTTCCAAATGCTATCAGCCATTGAGGGGTAACAGAGGAACTTATCAGGAGATTAGACAGGATTTTGACAAGTGATGGAAACCCTGTTAAATCCAATAGGAAAAACTGGGTTAATTTACTGGCCTTTCTAAAACTGCAAACCATAACTTTTGGAGTTTAAAATGAACAAAATCATTTATTGAGCAAATACATAACAGATTATTGTTCAACATTTATTCATGCACATTTACAATAATGATTTATAATTTGAGCTGCCGGGTTTGATCCCCAGTGAAATATCAGATTGACTTCATTTGACTTCAACATATGGAAGTAAGTAAAGTAACCTGCAGTTTTATGTTTCAAACAAGAGAAAGGTACGGTTTCAGCTTTAAAATAACATCAGAAAATCCAACGCTGTGGATCTTAGGTCGATAGTTAACGTTACTTCCAAAACATTTCTACAATACTCGCCTCACAACCTCTACAAACCTCAACAAACCTCAAGCTAATGAATAATAATAATGTTTCTGCTTCTGTGGTGTCAGCTGGTCAGCCTCTCAAACGGATTCTCATTGGTGTATATTAAACACCAGGTACATTCTGATTGGTTGTAAACGTGTCGCATCACGCAGCATTTTCACTTGTGAACACCGGGTAAGGACACAGAAAAAGTATTAGTGACATCAGCATTATAGCTACTGTAATGGTGTGTTCACAATGTAATTATCTGTGATTATCAGATTTGTAATTATCTGAGCTGTGAACATCCCTGGATGCAGAAATCGTTTCTATGGCAACACTCATAATGCCAAATAGATCCTTGTACTGCTGTGCGACATATGAAATCACTCCACTAATTTACCATTATATGCTCTCGCAAAATATTTAAGAACAAAATAAGCCCACGAGATAACAGTGCCTGTAAAATAATTAAAATAACGTTTAAAACACAAGTGTGGAGGTACCAAATAAAGCAATAACCCGCAAGAACGCCATTGATTATGGTGAATTTAAAACAGATGAAGGGAGGTTGTTAGGCACAATGCAGAGCGGAGCAGCTCAACCAATCAAAATCAAGGACCGAAACGGTCCGTTTAACTACCTTTAATTTCTCAAGCCAAATTCAGTTGCCATTTTGGTTCTTTTTTTACAACAGTCAAACTGGAGCTTTAATAAAGTTCATACTGTCTAAACTGCAAGACAGTGACGTGTCAGAAACGGTTAATTACTGTAATTGTGCCATGAAATGAGCGCCGCATTGCTTTAGAAGAAATTCAGGTGATGTATGCGGTAGTGGGAGGTGATATGAGCAGGAGGAAATTCAGTGACATGGTTCAGGTCGACTGCATTGCAGATGTGATTAGAGTCTTTGTTCACTCTAGCGTAGCTCAGGTCAAAGGTCAGCAGCGCAGACAGACGACAGCCCACCAAATGACCACCTGCCCCCTCAACATGCGCCTTTTCATTTCAACCCCCAGCGCGCTGGAATACTGTAAACAATTTAACAAGAGCAAAGGTGCTTAGTCAGTCCTATTCATTAAGAGCGATGCTTTTAATGACCTCTTCAGTTCATTGCAGAATATAATACAGACTCTTATTCAACTGGTCTAATTCAACTGGTACCAAACTAATGGCTCCGTTCGGTGCCAGGAGGTCATAAGCTTCACAAAAAAATCATCTCATAACACAAACACTTTCAAAATGTTTTCAATTTGGCCATTTGTAATTACTGCCTAAAAAAACCCTCGTAAAGCGCGACGGCGTTTTCATGCGCGTGATTGTTCGGGCTAATATAAAGAATTACCTGCAAGCGCACAAGGTCGGCCGGCAGATGAAGGCTGCAGTGATTTGAACAGAAAGCATTAACATCACTGACAGTGATTAAGAGCGCCGCTGGAAGGATTTTAACGAGTGGAGAGGAAACCGTAATTAAGAGCTCAACTCACAGCGCTGAAATGTCTAATTAACTTCATTCTTTAATGCTGCGGCACGCTCAGATCCTGACCGAGGAGTGACGGTTTTACAACTGCAGCATGCAGAGGCTGCCGAAAGCACTCGAGATGCATTCCACGTCTTTGTTGTAGAAGGACCAAACATTCGGGGACAACGAAAAGAAAAACAACTTATGTATTTACTGTAATCAAAAGACAGGAGCCATGTCCCAAAACCTAGTAATCTGTACCTATACTACAAAGCTTTTTTTGTGCGTCAAAGATCCAGGCAACAAAAATTATAACATCAATCTGTTACTTACAAGCTTACACTCAATCTCCACTGGATTCTCTGAAGACTCTTGCATCTCAAGACCATGTTGGCCCGAGACAGAGGACAGGAGAGCTGGAATAAAGCAGCTCTCTAAAACCTTAATAAAGGGGTAGATCGTTTACTCACCTTCATGTCAAACCCAACCTGTATGACTTGTTTACTTCTGAGGAACAGAAGATATTTTTGATAACTAAACAACAGTGGCATCTACTGACTTTTCTTCTTTTGTCTTCCACAGAAGAGAACGTAATGTAGGTATGGAATGACATGAGGGAAGTAAATGGTACAAAATTTGTCATTTCCATTTTTGTTGAACTATCCCTTTAAAATAACTGCACACCTGTAAATACCGAGGCCAGAGCAGTGGGAGATCTCTAGACATGGTAATGACAGTTTACCTAACGGTATAGCCATGGGAATGAGGTAACCGCGCACTGGGGAACCAGGCTGCTGCTGCTGGGCGGAGTCACTGGGGCTGAACAGGAAATGGGGTTCAGAGACTGAAGACTGCAGAGCAGAAACACCGTCCACAAATGGTCTAGTTTGGGTTTTACATGATTTCATTACAACTCCTATAAGACAGAATGAAGAGAGAATAAATACAGGATATTACAAAAGAGTGAAAACAAAATGGAGGACAGCTGAAGATCTGTGAGAGTGCTGCATTGTGCATACACGTCCATAATTCACCTTTAACGGTCTCTATTACTTTGGGTCGTGGAGTTTTGGATTTAGGGGGGGGTGAGTTGAATCGCAGGTAAGGTCCTTTCTTCAGAGTTCGGCGATGTCCCTCATAAAGAGCTTTCCCGTAAAGCTTGGCCAGATATTCCTCATCTCCCTGTGTTTTCAAAAGCCCTGGCTGGACCTGAATGAAAAACATACACTTGATCATCTAACCTACAGACATTTTCTACAATTAAACAGTCATGATACACCAACATCTATAGCATCGGTATCTCTCTCTCTCTTTCTCTCTCTCTCTCAAACTGCTCACACTGCTAACATGAAAAAATTACTTTACATGCTAACATGTAAAAAACACAGTAAACTGTTGCCATATTTTATTAATTTGAATAAAAACACCAGCAAAATTCCTCTCAGAATCTTATAATTATCCGGATTAACAGCATCTTTAACATTAACAGCAATAAATGAGTGTCAGGGCGACATATGGAGCTCAGTAGGGCTTATTTAGAGAAAACACCACAGACTCATCGAGGACTCCCGAATTACAGACGCTATCTATGTTTACATCCAATTTTAGAAGTGTGGTGAGATACTGTAATCAGGTCACAGCGATAAGTGTTTTAAGACAATTTTCACCAAGCACATTGCAATGCATTCTGGGAATGTATTCTCTATGAAGTGTAATGGTCTGTGGGGGTGTCAGTCAGATGATGTTGGGTTTGCTCACCATCTCTTGGTTGGGTTCAGGTTTGGATCTGACACACACAGTGGGCTGTTTCTCATGTGTCAGTGTGTTTTCTGCCTGTGCTCTTACTGAGCCTCTGACAGACACTTTCTTTTCTGCTGCAGAGGTTTGACCTTCTCCTCTCAGACCAGCCGCGCGTTTGCTTCTGTTCCCCGGGCCCTGCTGCACTGTCTGAGCGACTGTGGCTTTATTGCTCTCCACAATCCTCTTCTCAGAAACAGAGCTCGCCCTCGCCAGCTCATCCTAAGAGAGAGAGAGAGAGAGAGAGAGAACATTGTAGCCAGAAATATTTCAAAGTGTGGACAATTGACTTTAACGCTGGCGAAGCTCCTGAGTTTCTATGGCCAAATATTTCTTTTAAAAGTGATTTTTTTATACTTTCTCCTATCCCAATTTAATTTTAAACAACTAAGTGTAAGAAAGTGTAAACATTGTGGTGCTACACTGGTCTGTTTAAGCTAAATTTACGAACATAGCCTCAACAAATAGTGCAAGTTTGGGACATGGCTATCTGTTTGCCTGACCAATGGCAGATGAGGGAGGTGTTAAAAAATCTGTCTGAACACATTTTACATCAGTTTGTTAGCGTCAACAGATACAAACTGTTGACAAAACTTTAAATGTTTAAAATTTTACATATATTTAATATAATGAACTATATTTAAAGTATACAAAAATGATGAACTGCATAAAAATGTATGGTTAAAGAAGAGACAGGTGCAAAACGAGAGAAATCTTTTGATTGGACGCACCTGAATCTCTTTACTGAGTGTATTGATCCAGGCGCTCACCGTCTTCTTTATCCTCAGTTCCTCACTGACATCTCTGTAAGACACGTGACGGGACATCAGCAGTCAGTAAATGTCCTCAAAGACACGATAGAACACACAGAAGACACACAGAAGAAAACATTGAGGGTCAATCTTTAAATTAAAGTTTAAACATCAATACAGACAGAAACAGCAGACATACTTCAGCCTCAGCTGCACATTTGTGAGCATCATTATTTTCACATTCTTAATGTCTGAAAAGCAAGTGGCAGTGATGGCTGATATCATAGAGCTCATGTAACTGTAGCACACTGTGTTCAGAGACGTTTCTCCACAGCACACGGTATGTTAATATTCTGCTGGACTGTTAGCGCATCACCACATCACTTACTGCACTGTATAAATCACAGAGATGAGAGCCGAGCCACTTTCCCAGCATGCTGTGCAGCTGCTGCGCTACCCACCCGACGCATCTCCCACTCGCCTCCATTTCCTCTTTAATATCTCACTCTGAGCTGCAGCTCGTAACGCAGGAGGGTTCGAGAGGGCTGGAAGAGGGCATCTGTGCCTCTGTGTGTATTTGTAAGAACATCAGAGGTCACATGACGCCATTTTGTGAATCCATTTATTTCAAAGGGAACAAGGCGTGCAAAGACACAGAGGGAAAAGCCAGGGCAAGAGCGTGACCGTTTGCAGCCGTGTGTTCTGATGTAAGCATCCGTTGACTAAGGATGTGAATAGGTATGTTTTAAAATCAACTAGTCATGGATTGCCTGAATGACTAGTCTACTAACTAGTCAAAGTCATTTTTTTATAAAGCACAATTATAAACAACAGTTGCTCACCAATGTGCTATACAACAAACAATAAACAATAAAAATGATCAAATATATACTATATATTTTATATACTATACTAATATAAACCATGCACAGCTTCACAGAAGATCAACTTTGATTATAAGCTAAAGAGAAAAGATGTGTTTTTAACTTTGGTGTAAAACTGTGAGGGAGCAGTTCTAATAAAACTAACATAAAACTAAGTTGTCCAGAGGACCTTGATCAGCAGGTTCAGGTGTTTGATTAGAGTTGGAGATGAGCTCTGCAGGACACTGGCCCTCCAGCAGCAGGTCTGAAGAAACCCCTGTATAATTGGGCTGTTTGGATTGCAGCTTGGCAGATACTGCACACACACTGCAGCACAGAGGGAAGATATCCAACAGACCCAAAGCTCAGAGCAAAGACGGAGATTCTGAGAGAACAGAGGATGTTTCAGGGGCACAGCGGTGTAGATTCTGCCCTGCTGAGCCTGGACTGCAGAGCACAACAGCTGGCCATGAAAAACAAAGAGAACGGAGCTCTACTGATCCTTAGAGCCACGCACACACTTCCTACACATGGCCTCACTGATCCAGTACCAACACAGCTGTCCGCATATCTCACAAGCAGCTCTTGATACAAACATGGCTCTCATATGAAGACCCTGGCTGACTCTAAAAGCCCCATCACCAAACGCAGATGCCCCGCGCGGCTGTGCTGAGAGGCTGTGGCGTGATGGATTCATCTAATCAAATGATGCTCGAAGACACTCGTGATTCCAAATGGAGCGCGATTGATTCCGGTGTGGAGAATGACCTTCAATTAACCTCTTTAGACCTCTCGCCATTTCCCCACCATCCTCCAGCCGAGCCCCTTTAAACTCCTTATTATCTCGTAAATTTGAGCTTTTCGGGAGGGAAAATGAGGCGTAAAGTCTCTTTAGCACCTCTCCTTATTCACACCGAAAAAAACGGAGAAATGAAGGGGCTCCAGAGAACAACTCTTGAAGCACTTGAAAAGAGATAAAAGCTTAAACTATTTGCTGACGTCTCTAAAAACACGACTGCAAATATCAGAATCAGCAAGTTAAGCGTCGTGAGCAGACTAAGATAAAATGACATCGTATCAGTTAGGGGCGCTTGACTACTCGTACAACAACAACAGCCAATTAGTGATGCTGACTTGTGAGTTTAAAATGTTTCGCTTTCGGTGGTGACCCTGCCATGTTCTACTCTGTTTCGCTGTGACCTGATGTTAACGGGAATGCACAATCATACACAAAGCGATTGCTATTGTATTGTAAAAGTACGGAATGAGCAAAGAAAAACAAAAATTACAAATTGAGGAATATTCTACAAAATTGCAGGAGTTGCATAATTGTGTAGAATCGAGTCAACACAACACGTGATCATGCAAGCCACCCTACCCAAACATCAGTCCCCGATGAACATGAAACCCTCAGAATCTCTGAGACTCATAACAGATGTAACTCTAAGGGTAATTGGCAGAATCATTAAGCCCTCTTTGAGGAGCCGTTGACAGAACTACTAATTACATAACTCCATAATAAAACCCATTTCTCATCTGGAAGTTAGGATGTAAGCTGGGAGGAAACTTGAACATAATACAGGCTTGAACTCCAAGCTGCTCCACTGCTGACAGAACGTAGTCATAACAATTATGAACGGAGACGGCAGGAAGCATCAAGAAAACTAGTTAGACGCAGCAAGACGAGTGATAAATCTCACCGCTGTGTCTGTAACCCAAAGATTTCGCCATCTGTTGAATTATGCAACACCCTTCATGAGATTTTCAGCACATTGGATAATTACAATTACAAAGTCATTGAAACTCAAACTGAGAAAATATTGCCTTTACCCAAGTGTGAGGTGTAACTTTTCGGAGGGGCTCACAGTGCGTAATGAAGGAAGAAAAAGATTCAAAACTTCCACGTTGGCGAATGTTCTCATTAATATTTCATCGCAATGGATGGCGGGAATAAAATCGAGCTTCAGACTCGTTTTGCAGTGTCACATCCTCAAATGAAGGAATCCATCAAGCTCGGCACATAAAGCGCATCAGGAAATGCTCCCTCCCTGCGGCGCGGGTGGCGCAGGCTCAGCCGGTGAACGGGGGAGAGCAGAATGGCATCTGCCATCACAATCCCTGCGACCTTTCAGCAGAGGAAAAGATCAAAGCCATTAGAGCAGAGAGACGCGCTCGCATCAGTCAGCGTGTTTGTGTTTTCATGCACACGCAGACATTAGCTGCCGAGCTGATTGCGGCTGCCATTTTAGAGACAATTAACGCTGAGGGTGACATTTCGGCTGAAGTGTTTGGATACGGAGCCGGGCTGGAGAGGTGTCAGAGGGGAACCGGAGAGCCAGGAAAACAGACCTCACGGTGGTGCGGCTGCGCTGAAGCTTTCAGTTATAAACAAAAAACAACGACAGCCGCATTTAACAGAGTCTGCTGTATAAACATCAGACTTTGAGTAAAATAAAATAAACAGTTAAAAAAGCGACAGTGTGGCCCTTTGACTACCACAAATCTAAAGATAACAGACAACAACCAGAGATTACATGTGTAAAACTAACATTAACACAATGTGAAAATAATACCAAAATCAATCTGTTCCTGCCCTCTCCTCACACGTGACCATGAGAACTCTTCAGTACAAAAAGTCAGATTTTCTGGCTTTCACTGAAGCACACGAGATACATCAGATATAGATCACCAGGTTTCACACTTTGCAGAGTTCATGGCGGCTTGTGTACATGTTATGATGAAAGCATGAGAGAGACATACTCCAAAACATTTCTATTTCAACTGTTATGCTGATAAATTCATTTATAATACATTTAAGAAATCAAAATATTTCACTTTGGTTTCAGACTTTAGATCCACATATATCAGTTGACTCCTCATTCCAAAATGCTTTTTCTACTATTGTTCCTACGAGTGTTTATTAAAACGGAGGACAGCCAGAAAACACTGCTGCTCTATCTGCTGCCAGTGTCACACAGCAGGCCTGTTTCAAACTGCAGCTCTCTCTCTCTCTCTCATGTGCATGATGCAGGCAGAGACTGTGGCTCTCGGTGTATCAGGCCATTAGCTGCTCCATGCCTGGAGGAAGTGGGGTCATGTCACATTGAGACGAGACAGAATGGCTGAATGTGAGAACCCCTCTGTGTGAGACTCGACCCCCTTCCATCCAAACACTCTCCCTGGCTCGGAGCGTTTGTCTTTTAAAGCTGCAAACAAATGCAAACTCTCCATAATGCACAGTGACAGCATCTCCCGCTGGTGTGTTGACATCATCAACGCTGTTCTGTGAGTGGGCGGAGTCTAACCACCACAGCTAATTCATCTTATGCAGCACCTTTTAAACTCTGTAACTTTTAAAGAAATACATATTTAAAATTTAACAAGCTGCCTAAGGTGATGGAAATACAGGGTGCAGGTTAATTAGAGAGGCCATTCTGGAGAATATATATATATATATATATATCCACTGAAATGTAATCAGTGATATGCTCTTTAAATTATTAAAAAGCAATGCATATGTTAAAACAAAAGACAACTAATACTATTTAATTTTTTAAGAATTGTGAGTTTATATTTTACGTAATTTATGTATAGATTACACAAAAAATATTCTGCATTGCAAAAACATCCTGTTTCTGCAACATTCATGAATATTGACCAACAGGGGTTAATTTATGCAATTGCCCAATAACAATTATTGGGAACACAAAAGGCAGCTGTAAAAACTGTGTTTTTTGTAATATTCTCTGTGAGCACCATTGTACAGTCAATCTGATTATAACCTCACATGGCAGACAGCCATTTCTGGCTTTTTGTAAATATAAAGGGAATGTAATATAGTGTTTTGAGTTGAAGGGGATGTTGAGCTGCTCTGCTCTCAGGGGTGATGCTGTGCTTCAGTATCTTGAGATCTGGGTTCAGACCTCCACTGACAGATGTCAGTCAGAGTGATGCTCCTCTGGTACACATCTCTCCTGCCTGGAGTGAGCTCTGAGGCCAGCTGTCAATCACCCTCACAGAGCGCTTCATCGCCTCAGCACAGACACACTTTCACAAGCATGAACACACTGAGAAAGTAACGCGAGTTAACCAGCAAAGATCTCACAGACGACACGAGAACTGCTGGAAATCCCTAAATGTGTCGCCACAGACATAATTGATACAAGAAATAACAAAGAAATAAGAGAAAAAAATCAATTATTTAAAAAAAGTACTATTTTAAAAATCTTTAGTGGTTAAAATGGCAAAACACTACCAGTCAAAAGATTGCACACGACTGCCTTTATATTTCTACAGGTTATTTAAAAACTGCCTTTATAATAACTTCAAACTAGTAGCTTAAGGCTTGCTAATGTTTCTAATCAGTTTTGTAGACAAATATTTGTAAATATAAATATGAGTATTATTTATAATACAAATGCAAATTATGCAAATATTAGTATTTGTAATCTAACGTACAAAATATACAAATATAATTTAATAAACAAATGAGTATACATATTAATTTACGTCACTAAAGAATTTCATAGTTAACTGTGTGACTTTAAAAAATAAATTCTATTTATATATAATAAATCATTATCTAATAAATATTAAATGGGTATTTAAACGTTTGACCATTTAAACACTTCACCCCTGACTACAGTGTTTACCCTGTGACGGTAGTTTTTTAACCACCATGCTGTATATTTTTATTGTAAATGAATGGTAGGTTTAAACTGCGCTTGTTCAGGGCTGTTTATCACTCATACCTGTTTTTGGACAGCGCCTCTAACTGAGTGTGCAGCACCTCTCCGTCTCTGGCCCTCAGAATGGCCTGCAGGTTTTCTTCCAGAATCTTCCTGCTGTGTCTGACCTGCCTTAGGATCTGCCCCGCGTCCTCAAACATGGACGCGGGCGGCTGGATGTTCTTCCGAACGCTCGGTCTGTTTGGAGGAACAGCGCTGACAGGAATTTCATTAGCCGGATCTGAGGGCTGCGAGAAGAGGGAAAGATACCAAAAGCATTTATATGAATTTATATTTGGAGGGGTACGCATGTTTTAAGACATTTCTCTCTTCCAACAACATAAACTCTCTTTGGAAGCAAGTAGCTTCAGAAAACACACAATATGTTAAAAATATAAAAACACAATATGTTTAATTCAATTCTGCTATCAGTTTTTTGTTAGAGCCATTTTGATGAGTGTTTTTGGAAAGCAATCGGAAGCATTTTTCATGCGTTCATCAAAATTTTCGTCTTAATTTGTTACGTGTAATTTTTGCATCTAATACACATACATTAATGTTACGTTTTCATAACAAAGGTGATCAGAAATGTGTCATATACATCATAAGATCATATACAGTCTAGAGTCGCTGCATCTCTCCCTGTAGTGCATGTGTCACGTTCCCTCTCGACAATCATAAAAGTGGGCAGCCGAGGGTTCCTCTCTCATCTTCTCCTAAATATAAATCTGTCAGAGAGCTTCATAAATCTATTACTAGAAAAAAAATCTATAGACTTTAACCTCAACCCTGTGCTCCTGTCAGACGTTCAGCTGCACCACAAAACCTGGAGCACTGTTAATCAGTCGCTTCCAAAGATTGTCATCCAGCAGGCGCTGAATGCAGCATTTCCCTCGTCTGCACACACATCACGAGCGATATTAAGTGTCAGAGTGGAAGGGGCACATTTGCAAAGGTAATTGGTTAATTCAGGTTTGTTTTGTTCGAGTACACAGTGTGTCAATTCAAATATTTCACAATGAAATGCACTGAATTAATGACAACATCACAACTGTGATTGTCAACGCGGAGAAAAAGAAACAATCTCGACAAAAAGAACGTGGAAATTTGTTGGGCAGGTTAGAGAAGTATTTTTAGAGGTATTGCGCGTTTATTGTCGAAGGCCAGGTGTAAACTAGCGATAACAACACTGATTTATCTGTGCAGTGTTTGAATAACAGCACGGCTTAAATTACAGGATACAAAAGGTGCCATTGTGTCTGTCTGTTGTTGTGTGTGGAGAACGCTCGGAGGAAAAAACCTCGTAAACCCGCCACTGCGAAAGATGAGGTTGCCATGGAAACCTACCATGGAGATGGGGGTTGTGGGAGGAGGCGGGGCTGTAGTGGAGGGGGTGAGATGGCTGCTCCTGCTGTTCTGGGTCGACCCGGCATGCTGCACAGGAAACGCATCAGCAGTCTGGAAGGATGAGGACCAAAAATCAGAACCTGACTTGGCTGAGATTTAGACATGTACACAGAAATCACACACATGTAAAACACAACATGTGTTTAACATGCAAATACATGTGCGCAAAAGTGTACAAAAGTGCCGAGTCAATACACGTTTTATAAAACGTTTATTAAAACAGACCAGACGACAAGACTAGACTGACTCAGTTTGAGAGAGAATGTGTGCGAAAGCGAGAGAGAGAGAGACAGAGAGAGCAAGAGTGTCTTTCTGACAGCGGCCAAAGAGCGTTCAAATCCTGCATCCTCAATTATATGCTAATGTGTCATTTGCTGTATGTTACATTATTCCGGGCTGATGGAATTTCTCAGCCACAGAGACGTGACTAGAAACTCAAGGGCGCGTCGGGAGAGCGAGTGTGACAGTAATGGATGGAAACAGGCAGCAGCACATTTGGGAGGAATGAAGAAGTGCTGTAATTTATTAGTGTGGGAGGCAGAGGAGCGAAACAATTGGAAAAATTGGTGTCTGGTCAATGAGACACAAATGTCTCGCTTCAGCGTGATTTCATCAGCAGCCTCCTCCAATTAGACGAATCGATC
>JAZGTJ010003248.1:0-36564 GCA_036877575.1 Botia almorhae | reverse complement strand
ATTATTGTAAAGTGTTACATCTTCTCTTGTATAATTTAGTTTACTACTGTAGCTTAAACCCCTATATTCATACCTACTGACCTTATTTGAACATCTCTCTTTATCAGGGAATGAACTATCTAGAAGAGCGCCATCTTGTGCACAGGGACCTGGCAGCTCGTAACGTTCTGGTGAAGACCCCTCAGCATGTGAAGATCACTGATTTTGGCTTGGCCAAGCTGTTAAGCGCTGATGAGAAAGAATATCACGCAGATGGTGGAAAGGTCTGTTTTCTGTTGTCTGGAAAGTTGGATCTCTATCATGATTGGATCTGGGTCTTCAGGTTTATTACTTCCTGGTTTTACTAGATATAAACACACCAGTTGAAACATAAAGAGTAATATAGATGTTCAGCTCAGTTATTATTGTTGCAAATTGCCAGACTAAGACCATTGTTTATAATGGCAATAGAGATTTTATATTTTTATTTTGATATGATTTTATATCTATTTACCTTTCTCGTCAGGTGCCAATAAAATGGATGGCCCTTGAATCCATTCTAAACAGGACATACACCCACCAAAGTGACATCTGGAGCTTTGGTAAGTAAGAGATGTACTTTGGATCAGTACATTAATCACTTCAGACATTTAAAGGTTCACAACCCTATTTACTGCAGTAATGTGACATATTTAAGAGTGAAACAACATATAAACTGGAATGTTATATACCAAAATGCAACAGAATGGAGAAGAGCGTTCCTGGTGTTTTAGGTTCTTGGTGATATCAGCTAAATAAAAAGTTTTTGTTTGACTTTGTAAACTAGTTTATTTTTTAGCAATAATGTGCAGAACTGTGCATTAATAAAGTAAATGGTTCAACTTTAACTTAATTATCTTTAATAGCAGAGACTGTCAGTATTTACGTATCAGATGCTTATTGGCTGATGCTCTGATGTAGGTGTGACAGTCTGGGAGCTGATGACGTTTGGAACAAAGCCCTATGATGGAATTCCTGCCAGTGAGATTGCAGAAGTGCTGGAGAAAGGAGAAAGACTTCCACAGCCTCCCATCTGCACCATTGATGTCTACATGATCATGGTCAAATGTAAGAGTGCAAAGTCACACACACACAGATACTGCATAATGAGGAGGACTTGTGGGAGGCTTTCTTTTCTTTTCATCAATAACGTTCATGCATGAAACCTGTTAAAGTGCTGTGAAATTGTTGTATTAACTGTGCCACACCTGTTACTCACATAAGCCCTGGCTTTGTGTGTTTCATACATGTTGTTACTGTACCATCAAGTTTTTATGCCTTTACTCTTTTAAGGGTCATCAGTGGCAGTACTAGCTCACATGGTGCCTTAGGCAAAATAAGACATGACTAAAAACAATTAGTGTAAACTGTGGTTTTAAATTCCAGTCAAAGATATTGTCTTTCATAACTCAAACTGAAACTGACAGCCTGCGATGCAACGGAAGAGTATATGGAGGAATAGCTTTTACCTTTTGTTCCTAAATTAAAAGGGAACTTTCAAATTATGGGAAGCGGGGTCAATGATAACAAAATGTTAGGTTTAAAACAAAACACAATCAAATTGACCAATGTTAGACATGCTAAACAACATATTTAAAACATATTTACCTGGACAAACTTTATATTGACATCTACATTTGAAAAAGTGAGGAAAACTTTTCTCCAATTTATATTTTCAGCTCCACTCAAAAATTTGAGGGGATGTGTTTGAAGGGGCATGATGTATTTGGCTAGCATTTACACACTGCCTTCTGAGAATTTTGCAACTGCATAAAACTCTATGACAGCAGACTTATTATATCAGAGCTTGTACATTCTAGTAATGTCTATACAACTGTTAATGTTATGACTTTGAATTGAATTTACTGACATTTCGGCTTTTTAAAGAAAACAATTCTGTTATTTTTTTAACAAAGTTTATGTGTATGAAACCTCCATGCATTTGTTATCATCTGATTTATCATCACTGGTTATGATTGAATCCAGGCTGGATGATCGATGCAGACAGCAGACCTCGGTTCAGGGAGCTCATTGCCGAATTCTCCAAAATGGCACGTGACCCATCCCGCTATCTTGTCATTCAGGTAGGAGAGGAACATGTAATTTTAGCTGAGGCTCAAACTGTTTCTATCAAAGATCTCAGCCCACATCCGACCATGTATTTTTTTCACCGCCTAGGGTGATGATCAGATGCACTTACCCAGTCCTTCTGACTCTAAGTCCTACCGCAGTCTGATGAGCAGAGAGCTGGATGAAGCTCTGGACACAGACAAATATTTAGTGCCCAATCACAGCTTCTTCAGCAGCCCGAGCACCTCGCGCACACAGCTTCTGCACTCTGTGGTAATTCAGTACACTCATAAAATACGTAACAATACTAGTCAAAGTACACACCTTTCTTAGTAGTATTTTCCATTTTTTGATGATAGTAAAGTCATCAAAATTATAAAGTGACACAAATTGAAGTAGTGACTTTAGTGCTATATATACGTAAATGCTTATTCTAAGTTTGGGTTTTGGTCAAACAGCAATTTGCATGTTGACCTAATGCAACAGTAAATTCTCAAATGTGTTCAAAATGGTGGTTAATCTCCTTTTTCTTTTGAAAATATTTATATGAAAGTTAAAAAAAAATTATTTACATGAGAATATAATATAGTTTAGTTTGATAAAAAAACATTGTTTTGTATCTCCGTTTCATTGTGTAACAATAAATCTAAGTAGTCAGTTATGGATATATAAAACTGCAAAAGTATATAATTATATAAAACATGCACTTGATTACAAAGAATTAAATACTCAACACACATCCAATCTGTCATAGAAGATTAACTGTACCTGCGGTAACAGTCATGCAGTAACTGCTTTCAGCCTAATCTGATGACAGCATAGTGTGCTTTTACTCAGAAAGACAGGAAGTTCACACTGCAGAGGCGTATGTACTTGGCCTGATTCTCTTCGTCTTCATCTGGCCTGATCTCCTTCGCCCACTTCCTGTTCACTCTGTCCTTCTGTATCTTCATCCTCTCCCCCACTTCCTCCCTGTTGCCTTTTGATTAATGATCGTTTTGTGTGCGCCTGTTCAAGAGGACCCTCTGGACCTCAGTACGCCGAGCGTTTCCTGGCCTCATGCCTGCCGCTAAGTGCTTTCAATGCTCGTACAGCCCTTCAAGTCTGATTGCTTTCGCAGGCAACACTTGTTGAAATGTGTTTTTGCCAGAATGAAGGCCTTGAGCTCAAACTGAGTCTTATGTAACACCTTCATTGAGGCACAGCCATTTGAGGCTGCAGTGTCTCTGACAGATGGTAGCCTATTTAGCTTATGCTTCTTTTTGCCTTTCCTTGTGTTTTTGAACAGTGTTGTTTCAGTGCTCTGCTGCCTAAGTTTTGTTATGGTACAGAGACCTCAGGAAAGCTAGGTTCTTTCCTCTCATAACATGTACAAGCCTGAGGTTGTACATGCAGGGTTGATTACAAATGCTATATTTCCAGTTGAATCAAGCTGTCAGTTAAATAAAAAATTGTGCAGCACTGGCTACAACAACAGCTGGATGTTTAAATGAGTACTTAGTAAATGTTAGAACTACATCCATTATTATAATCACTAATCAATAGTTTACATTTTTGCATCTCTGAGGTAAATCTATCCACTGACACTTACATTTTACATGCATTTCCAGGGTATTGGACCCTAGCCTTGGCATTGCTAGCACTATGCTCTACCAGCTGATCTAGAAAAACAATATAATTTACACTAGTGTAGTTAAACTACTGAGAGTTTGTACATTCAATGCACTGATCATTAAAAAACTAGCCAACTACTAACACTTGACTATTTTTGTTTTGTTTCAGAGTCTCAATAGCAGCATTGGAAACTGTCAGAACAGAAATGGGGTAAGTTACAAAGACATTTGCACAGCTGTCTGGAACTTGAAACTTACCCTACACATTAATAAACATGTGTAACAAATTTGGAGATTGATTGGCTAATAGAACTGAATCAGATTTAACTCTAATAACTCTAAAGTGACACACTTTTTCTTGATACAGAATGATCTTCCAGCAAGAGAGAACAGCCTGGTCCTGCGCTACATCCCAGACCCGACAGAACAGTTCCTGGAGGGGGACTTTAAGCCTGCTCCAGGTCGGTATGGTGTGAGAACTGGCAGGAGGGTGTTTCTAGGAATTGGGGTATTGCATGTCTTACAAATGGACAGATGTGTGATCGGTCTGTTGAAAATTGCAAGATGGAAAATGCAGGGTACAAAGCAGAAATACAGAAAATGTCAGTTTGTAATTTGTGGTGGAAATGAAAGCCTCTATTGGCCAACATTGGTACTACATTTATGTGGTATACTTTTTTACTTTTAAAGAAAAAAGGAATAGTTCACCCTAAATGATAATTCTTTTATTCTTTTCTCACACTTAGGCACCATAGCCTTTTAAATCTTGTTCCTTTTTCTTCATATTCAAATTTGACCTGTCACGATTGGCTATGAGGCACATGAGAACTTAAGGCATAATGCATCATTAGCCTGCCTAGCACAATTCATGTTCATTGTTTAGACAAGAGCGTATTGATCAGTCTTATTGTCAATTAGGTTTGGAATAACATGCGGGTGATTAAATGTTTCAAGGATTTTCACTTGGTTGAATTATTCTGAGGCATACCATAAACGCTAATGTGCTAATATTCTAACAGATGCTAATACCCTCAAGGTAGATACACAATTACTTACTCATTACTCATCAACTACTAATTAGAAAATAATGCATAGAATAAATTGTTTATTTAACTCTTTATTGTATTCTTTCCCAGAATACATCAACCAGAATGGCACGCTGATGGCTAACATGACCAACCCAATATACCAGCACCCAGGACCGCCCCATGCACTTCTGTATTCTTCATCCACACTGGATGAAACAGAGGAAGAATATCTCAACTGCTTTAAGAGTCCCAGTTCTGCTGTGGCTGCCCCACCTGAGTATCTCAATACCTCCCACACCCAGCTCATCTCCAACCAGTCCTTCTTCAGCATTAATGGCTTCAACCTACAGAACAGCATGGACAACCCTGACTACCAGCAGGACTTCTGTCCTCTGGAGCTTAAAACACACACCAATGGCCACTTGCCAGCTGCAGAAAACGCAGAGTACATGGGGCTGGAGGTGCACTAGCACACAATAGAGATAAGTGAACAGTTAACATGAGTCACTTTAGATAAAAGACGGAAGGACATTTATTTATAGCAGAAGCACAGGCAATTAGATTGCTGAGTTGTTGAACTGTGGTTTGACTACCGTCAAGTACAAAACAAGCTTTTGATTATCCTGGTTATCTTTCAGAAATGCTTGATTCTCTCTGAGCTAGACTTAGATGCTGTTGTGGTTGCATTGGACAAGCGCAGCCCAGGATACGACAACACGACCAGATCCCACACTGATGCCAGTGGACATTCAGAAACTCCATATCATTGAACAAGTAGCGTGCCGACACGTCTGTGTAAAGACTTTAAAAGAGATGCAATTTTAAATGTCTTTAACGTTTCTGTTTTAACTAGCAAAAAAAAGATACATCAATGTACAGTGCCTAAATGTGTTTTTAAAGGCATTATTTAAAAAAATGTGTAAGCTGAACTTAGGGGCTGTTAAGTCTCTCTGCTGTGAATGAAAGACACAATGTTGTTATAAAATATAAAAGATTAAACTTTTTTGCTGGAAATGGTGGCATGGCAATTGCTAGAATTCACAGTACTGCTACAAAATTATAAAGATTGGCCCAAGCTTGTAGTGTAAAGATACATTTAGCAGAATTTCCCTTCTGGCCTACCAACATGTATGTGATTAGAATCTGTTGTTTAAAGACCAACATATGACTGGTACATGTACAGAACTGTAATATATGTATTTTTCCATTGTCCTAAAAATATACATACAAGGGTCACTGATATATTTCATTTCTTTTTGTAGATTTGTTCAAGTGTCCTCATCTACCTGTTTCTCCTTTTGTAATATTAAAATGAATTTCAGACAGAACATGATTATACTATAGAAACCATATTGCACAGTTCAAAGTTATGTGGTTGGATATCACATCCTAAAATCTATTTCATTGTGGCTTTGATCATCTTTTAAAAGCATTTGTCTTTGTCCTTGCAGTAGGGTGGCAAAGGCCTTCACTTCTTGTCATGTTGACCGTTGATTATTACTATAAGAGTAAATTCAATAAAGACAGTGTTTTTACAATAGGTGTTTTAAGTGTTTAGCTCACAATCTAATCAGGGATAATTTCATCAGTAGGTTTATAACATTAAACAGTTCTACCAAAAAAGTTCTTTAGTTTCTAATCATGAATGAATGTGTAAACATGATCAGGAGATTAACTGTTGCCTGTGGGCTATTCATTTTGTGTTTATGTAGTTTATATAATTTGTTTAAATTAAAAAAGTTATTTTAGTGGGTTGACCTCGACATATTGAATACAATTTGCGGAGAAACGTAACGTAATTATTATTCATGCACGTCCGCCTTACAGCAAATAAGTTTGGCCTACTTGGTGAACGTCATGTTACTTAGTACCAGCAGCCAAGCGATCGCTATATAAAGTGAAGTTTATCCGCTAGATGTCATCATTGCAGTGACCGCATAAACCGCTTTTGTTTTGCTTTTGTATTACAAACTCTGGACCGGTAGGTGGCAGCAATTCTAAATCACATGCTCCTCTAGTCAAACGAGAGGCAAACCAGTGTTTGACAACAGGAAATAAAAAGCTTTACCCCAGTAGATGAGTTACTCTAGAGAAGGACTCTGGAGTCCGAAGAGCAATGTTTCAACAGGGTGCAAAGGGCATTTTCTATGTTTTGTGGGCAGTGATTTTATTATCGCAGTGGGTAAGTCTGGCTTTTTATGTTTTTGTTCTTGTAATTAGTGGACGTTTCTCGCTGTAGCCTAGCATAAACTTGTAAATATTCATAATAGCTAGTCGTATGTGTTTAATCTATAAGAGTGAAACTGTTCCTTTCTTTTTAAAAACTTATCGAAGCTCTTTATGTACAAGGAAACATGATTTGCATACATCATGTGAATTCTCTGTCACCCTATGCCGGTTTACAAAGGATCACATGTTATAACAAGCAAGATCAGCGCTTTACATATTGTTATAGTGTTTATGAGCAACTGGAGCATTGCTTTTGGTTGACAAACCTGATTTCAGTGTGCTTTTGCACTACGACACATTGGATGTGTCTTCTAAACTGTTAGCGTGCTATAAAGGTTCGATCTGAATATAAATTTAACATTTAGGTCAAAACGCACCTGCGATGCTCAAATAAACTGCTAAGTAGCTGTCTGGTTAGAAGTAGGTGCGGATAAATCGGATTATCCTAAGAGATCCTTGGTTCAATTTAGTTCACCAGCCTTCTCATTTATTGAAAAACAGTCTAAACTTTATTTAATCTCATGTTGCTTCAATGGTCACATTCTGTAGCATGTGGTACTACAGTTTGGCATATTTCTGCATTTTCCATGTCAGACCCAAAATATTTAACATCCTAAATGGACGTTCAGTTGTAATTTTCATGTATTGATTTGAAGGGTGTCAATTCGCTTTTGTGATTCCGTGTTTAAATACATCGTTTTGACTCATGCTGATGACAGTGAGTCAGAATGTGATTCCATCATTTCAGTAAATAGACCCGAGGCAAACATAATTGTTGTTTGGTAACCAAGCGATTCCAGTGAACTTTAATGTTTGGCAGACACATTTTTTATTTAGTGTAAATATCAAAAGTTTGGACTTAGTTGCTGTAGATTTTTGTTTATATTACAGTTCATGTCATTTGTATGGAAACCCAACTAACACAATGCAGGGCTCGCAAAATCGCTAGCCCGACGTCCCTGGGCTATTGTGTCATCCAGTCAAGCTACCAAAATGTATTTCCTCCCTGAACCAAATATTTCTATTGATAAATGTAATTTGATTATTTTTTACGATTGTTATTTGTGTTATGAAAAGTTTTTGATTGATGTTTTGTCTCGTTTACAGTATTCTACATTAAAAATGTCTTTTTTTATTTGGGCTACTTAAATTCATTTCGAGCTACCAAAATCTGAAGAGTGCCTGCCTGAAGGGCTACCAGGGATTTAAAAATTTTGCGAGCCATGCAATGGCATGGAGTCCTGTCTAAAATTCAGAGATGCATAAATGTAAAGAGCAGGATAATCAATGGCTGATCTAATTAAATAAAATATTACTAGAAAGCCTATATTACACAATATTTACTAAAAATTCACTTAAAATATTTCAAAATAGTAAGTCAGCTCAACATCTATCAACATGAATATTAGTAAATTTTTGACAATCTAATAACTAAAAAGTGGCCAAATATTATTCAGTCAGGGTGATTTTTCTGTTCATCACTGCTGTTAAGACTAGTTATAATAATACTCTCCTCTACTTATACTCTTCTAATACTCTCCTAGTGTTTGTAAACAATGAAGTGCTTGTGTATGGGACCACTATATGGTTCTATAACAACACTGTTCTTTATAACTGCAGTTTATGACTAACAGTAAAGAAATGATTGTTTCCTTACAGTCTTTAGTCCTGATTGTGTGATAATTTCACTAGTACAGAAGTAGCAAAGTTGGAGTTTTATATGGTGTTTGAAGACTCTGCAGAATTGGGAGATTCTTTTATGGAATTGTACTCTCATTTTATTTTTGTCAATGCATAAACCATAACAAGCCCTTTTATCTGCCCATGCAACAGACCAGATCTGAAAAAGAATGGGCAAAACAATGATGACTCAGTTGTCTCAATGTTTCCTGTGTGTAAGGGATGGCACAGCCCTCAGTCACATGTGCAAGCCGAGCTTATGTCAAGTCAGACTCATTCGTTTTTGTTCAGTGGAACAATAGTGTGACAGTCAAAGTGAAAGGTTCAGTCCATTACCCTATGTACCCGACTGTACTATAAATGCTGTTTAAGATGTTGATCTTAAATACATCACAGTTCACTTTGATTGGATCAAATAAAATCTCACCCTACAGGCCTGGGTGGAGACATGCTTCTCCTAAATTCATCACATGTGCCTGCAGATTCCAGTCACATGACTTCAGAAATGATTTATAAATGCACTTAGGAATAACTTAGGAATGCACATTGCTCTGGTTTCATGGTTTCATTAAGATGCACTTGAGATCAGTGATGCATGTCAATCCATACATCTGTTTGCTTTGTCTTTTCCAACCTGATAACAGCTTGCAGTTTAATTGAAGGGATAGTTCACCCAAAAATGAAACATTTTCAATCATTTACTCACCCCCATGTCATTGTTTTATCGGTGTAAGGTCATAAATAGCTTACCTAAAGTCTGACCGACACAGGTGGACATTTACCCATTACCCAGATTTCAGATTGCATGTAAATGCCTTTAGCAGTGTTCTGGCAGTTTATTCATGTCTGTTTAATGGTGGATGTCACACATGGAACTTAATAAAATTGTTCCGTCAACTCATGCAGTTGTTGCAGAAAAAGCAAAATTAAAAGCTCCTGCTGCAATCACAGGTACTGCAGACATAAGAACATCTATTAGAGGGCAGAAGTTGTTTCTCGAAAGTGACCAAAAATAAAAGCAGAGAAGAGGAAGGAACTAGATTAGGGAACTGAATATATACACACTAAATATATATATATTTCACACATTAGTGGTTACAGCTGTCCAGGACAGAGAGGATATGATATCGCTTAAACTGAAGATTCATCAGACATGTGATTAAAGTGTGTGACTAGTGTTAATGCTTGTCTGTTCAGGTGCATGGCCAACACTGTATCTGGTATGGAGAATGTGGTAACTCTACTTTAGTACCAGAGAAGAAGTACAACTGCAATTACACTGGTCCTTCTATACCTTTACCTGAAGATGGACAGGAACTGCTACTGGTAAGAGGATGTACCCATTCATATAATAATAATTGATTATTTATAACCAATTATTAATAACGTAATAATTGGTTAATTAGCACATTTGTAAGTGCTCTTAGTTAGTTAAAACAGTATTAATTGGTTTTTGTTTTGAAAGATGTCTTTAAATTTTTCTTGTTTAATAACATGTAAACCACAAGGTAATCTATACTCGGGGCAGCTTTGTTTTCAATTTGAGACTTAAATCATAGTTCAAACAATACAGTGTGTACAGAGCTATTTAATCATGTGTGCCCATCATGCTTTTGTGTGTCCTTGAAAATGTAGAACGTAGAAGAATGACTTGAAAATGTAGAAGCCCATGTGAAAGCCTTCAAATCTATTCAAACACTCCCCTCCCACTTGTTTATTTGTGGACAAGCATGTAGTCCTACCCTAAACTCACACTATTGGTTGAGCCAGTGTTGTTACTTTCAGCTCAGTTGGGTTGTTCAATCAGAGTGATTCAAATTTTGTATGGTGCTAAACTAACAATGGTAAGACATGATAAACTTTACAGGTGTTAGCTAGATGTTATCCAAACTAAAACTCATTACTGACCCTCCAAAAATGATAAATTGACAGTTTCCGATTGGCTAAACAAAGAATCTCAAAACACTTTGGCTAAACAAAAAATATTAAAACACTTTTTGTCTGCGATCCCATTTTTGTCTGCAATTCAAAGTCTTATTCTTGTCACAGGGACAAGAATTATAATTCCTGGATACTATACCTGTTTTATTGATATCTGTTAGGTAATATAAAGTTTTTGCATGCCATTATGCAGCACCTTCAATACTTCATTTAGTAATTAATCAGAATTAGTAAGTTTTTACTAATAACAATATCTATTAGACCCATATGTTCATTTCTTATCCTAAATAAACCCCAGCCTGTAAATTAATGTAAAATCTAGTGTACTGTTTTTGTCAGTGTTCCCCTGATAAAATAATTATGGCTATCAGAATAGCTGAATCAGGTCCATTTATGAGGTCATATTTAAAATTTAGTATTTATTGCATAATTTAGTATATTACCACAAAATTTAATTGAATTACTGTCAATATTTACATCCCTGATAAGCACAAAATAAAGTTAGGCACCTACAGCACTAAACAGTGCACTAAACAGTGCTGTTCCAAATTGCTGCATTATAAGAGCATGTCATTCTTAAACTGTGCAGGAACTGTGCCCGGGTCTCGCCTATGCTAATAACAGCGTCTGCTGTGACGCCCAGCAGCTCAGGACACTAAAGGCCAATATCCAGATTCCCCTTCAGTACCTGTCCAGGTATGACTAATTAAACAGCCCTTCTGTAGATCAAACAGTAGAGCACCACTCTAGAATCAAACCAGGATCCTTGGTTTGATTCCTAGTAAATGCATTAACTTCAAATGTGGACCTTAAATGCAGTGTTAGTTGGTTTGAATAAAAGCATCTGGCAAATGTATAGAAATTTACATGTGACACATGAAAATGTGAAAAGTTACTTACTCATTTAAAAATGTAAAAATTCCTCCACATCGCTCCTATATTTGTTGTTTTAGGTGTCCTGCGTGTTTCTTTAACTTCATGACCCTGTTCTGTGAGCTCACCTGCAGTCCTCATCAAAGCCAGTTCCTCAATGCAACAGCCTTCACTCCATACCCAGACCCCAGAACACACCAAAACAGAACAAATGTTTACAAGGTGTCTTACTATATCAGCCAGACCTTTGCCAATGGTGAGAAATAGGGCTGGGAACAGAGATGCCAAATGTAGAGATCCGTCAAAACATTGTAACAGTACATACATAAATTCATTCTTTCAGTTATACAGAATTTGTCATTTGCAATATAGCAGACTGTTGATAACACTTACTTCTGTTCTGTCTATCTGCAGCCATGTATAATGCCTGCAGTGATGTCCAGGCTCCATCCACTAATGTCAAAGCCCTAAGTCTGCTGTGTGGGAAAGATGCCAGTGAATGCACTCCAAACAACTGGATTCAGTACATGTTCGATATTAACAATGGCCAAGTTCCCTTTGAAATTGACCCTGTTTTCCCAGGTATATATACTTGAGAGCTTTCGTAACAGTTTGTTGTAATAATGATGGTAACCTTTGGTAGAGTTACAAGTAGCATGACCAAGTCACAAGATCCTGCTGGGTTAAATTTGGACTTGAGAACTAATATAGTCTTCAACCCTGCATGAAGCAATCCTTGTATTTTATTGCTTTCCAGATGTTAACAGTTATGTCGCTGATTGTGACACTTTACTAAAATTCCTTTTTTTGGGATGTATTCAAAATTGTTATTTACCTACATGAAGACTTGATATTGACAGTATTACAAATATTTTTAAATATTTTATATTTAAATATGTATCTGATCTTTCGACTAACAGATACACCTGTGATGGGCATGACCCCTATGAACAACAAAACGTTTAACTGCACACAGTTTCTGGAGGATGGCTCTGGGCCCTGCTCATGTCAGGACTGCAGTCGAGCCTGTGGCCCCACCCCTGTCCCACCCCCAATCCCTCCACCCTGGACTATTCTTGGGCAGGATGCCATGACTGTTATCATGTGGTGTTCCTATATTGCCTTCCTCCTCATCTTCTTTGGAGTCTTGCTGGGTGCATGGTGTTACAGGTGGGGTATGACCTAATGACATTAGTTTACAGTGAGTGACGCTTCCTTTTGCCATTCAGTGATATTGGAAGAGCGGTTTTGTTTGCATTCCAGTGATTTGTTATATCCTAAAATGGTAACTTGGAAATCAAGAATTGGTTCTGGTTTAGAACGGATTCCTTTTTTTTTAAAAATACTGAAACTGATTGATATAACACGCGGTTCTGTTAATTGGTTTTTGAAATGGCAAAATCTGTTTGCGGTTGATCTCATTGCAGAAAGCGAACAGTCACATCCGAATATGCCCCAATTCTAGACAGCAATCTGCCCCTGTCCTTAAATGCTGATGGCACAGAGTTTGTAGGTATGTCAATTTTCAGAGATTTCAAGAAATGTGTTATCTGTTTTGTGGAGTTTTCAGCATCAACCTTTCAAGTTTGTTTTTAAAAAGTCTGATGAGGCTGTCAGGGATGACTTACTTCAGCTTAAACATTCGATACAAGGATCATCTTTCAGAAGACCTAACTGAATGTTGTCTTGTTTCCTAGATAAAGCTACATGCTGTGAGACATTGGGAGAGCGTTTCGAGAATACTCTCCGCGTGCTCTTCAGCAACTGGGGCTCGTTGTGTGTCCGTCATCCCCTGACAGTGATCCTAGCCGGTATTGTGCTGGTGTTGGCCTGTTCGGCCGGTCTAGTCTACATGCGTATCACCACCAACCCAGTAGAGCTGTGGTCATCTCCCAGCAGTAGGGCCAGACAGGAAAAGGACTACTTTGACCAGCACTTTGGTCCATTTTTCCGCACCGAGCAGCTCATCATTACCACTCCATGGACGGACACAAGCTCATTTACACCCTCCTCTGGGCCAGACATTATCTTTTCCCCTATCCTGAACTTATCACTGCTTCATCAGGTGAGTCAACAAGTGCCATGCAATGAGAACTGAAGAATGTAAGTGATTGAAATAATCAAGACCTAATGTTTTATCTTGGCTTAAGAATGAACAATCTGGAGTACTTTTGATACCTTCCCTTAATTAATTAATAAGACACCTAAATGGAAGCCTAGCAGATCTTGTACAGTACTGTGCAAGTTGAAAGGGATGTGATGCAATTATCCAGAAAGGTGTGCTTACTTATAGTAAGTTCAACCCACAAGAGGTGTATCAGTACGCAACCAACTAATTCAGGGAGACGTAGAAAAACTACTAGAAAAGGCCGACTTAAATTTTACACATCAAATATGAATGAAGAATTTGGTCAGAAATGCTGTAACAAAAATATGAGCTATACTGCTTTGAAATTATTTAGCCTGTTTGCCGCCTTCATTTGTTGAAACTGAGGTAACCAACACCGCATGTCACAGATACTTTAGGAAGAGCTTAAGTTAACTTGTTTCTTTATATTTGTCAAGGCGTATGTATGTATATACATAAACTGTTGGCTCTGTGTTCTTAGGTGCTGGATCTCCAGACAGAAATAGCAAATCTAACAGCAGAATATAAGGGAGAAACAGTGACTCTTAAAGACATTTGTGTTTCTCCCCTGGCTCCTTACAATGACAACTGTACCATACTGAGTGTTTTGAACTACTACCAGAACAGCCATGAGGTCCTGGATCATGTGAATCAAGACGAGTTTTATGTCTACTTTGATTACCACTCTCATTTTCTATATTGTGTCAGGTGAGCTTCACTGTTTTTCTTATTACTATCTTTGTTACTATCTTATTAACCTAACTTTGTGTGCGCTTGTAATTGTTTATTAAAATTTAAGAGTTACTCACACTTTGTCTTTTATCCTTAGTTCTCCCACAGCCCTGGATGACACAGACCCCATGTTTCATGACCCTTGCATGGGTACATATGGGGGCCCAGTTTTCCCCTGGCTAGCTCTTGGTGGATATGAAGGTGAGTTTGACACAGTAAAAGATGAAATAATAAACCAAAGACATTAGTTGAACATAATTTTTGTTTGTATAGAATAGAGTTGTGCCAAAAGCATTGAACATTTCATGGAATCATGAAAAAAATTAGAGAATAAAAGTATTTAAAAAAAAAATTAACAGTGCTTTTTGTTAGTATTTCTCTCTGGGTGGGTGGGTCGTTCAGGTATAGGATCTCACTGGCTAACAAGTTTGGCAGAACCAGCTTCCGACTTGGAAAAAGCATCCAAAATTCAGATCAAGCGGAAGCAGAGACAACTGTTAACAATAGATTCTGCTAATTTAAAACTTCAAGATCTTGACCTTGCAAGTATAGGTTAAAAAAATAAACGTCTTTTGAATACAGGCACAGCCTACAATAATGCTACAGCTCTAGTGATCACCTTTCCTGTGAACAACTACCTGAATGACACAGACAAATTAGGCAAAGCGCTAGCATGGGAGAAAGAGTAAGTATGAATTATTAGTAAATATTAATTAAAGCAGTAAATATAAGTTATATAAAATAATCAAAATATTAATCTGTTTTGTATTGTTTACATGTGGGTAAATGAATGATTAACAGGTGAAGGCAAAAAATTATTAAAACAATATCTTTATTTGTAAATAAACTTATATTAGTGAAAAAAGTTAGAGTTAAAAGAACAAGTAAAATCATCTGATTGATATAATAAACATTCACACAACACCACAGGTTCATCAGGTTTGTGAAGAACTATGACAACCCAAACCTGACCATTTCATTCAGCGCCGAGCGTAGCATTGAGGATGAGATTGACCGGGAGAGCAACAGTGATGTCACCACCATCGTGGTCAGCTACGTCATCATGTTTGTATATATCTCACTGGCTCTGGGCCACATTAACAGCTGCCAGACGCTGCTGGTAAGACCCTGATGTAAACAAATCAACTCAAATTGCAAAAATTTTTGCAATTTGCATACTATCTGGCAAAAGAAAGGTCATCAACGTTTTTGTTGCCCTTTTTAATGTTTCTTTTGTGTGTCTGTGTGGTGCAGGTAGATTCAAAGATCTCTCTGGGTATCGCTGGTATCCTTATCGTCCTGAGCTCAGTGGCTTGTTCTCTGGGTATCTTCAGCTATATGGGAATCCCCCTCACACTTATTGTCATTGAGGTCATTCCTTTCCTCGTGCTGGCTGTCGGAGTGGACAATATCTTTATCATAGTACAGACTTACCAGGTGTGTGCTTGTACATACTATATGTAGATTCAGTCTCGTATAGATTTAGCTCTGAGATGACAGATTTTGATTCTTGTAGGCTAATATGCTGTGATTATTTGATGTCAATTGACTGTAATACAAGAGAAGCAACTTTTTGCTAGCTAGTTGGCGGATGTGCTTGTTTTCATGGATAACTTCTGGTTGTGTGTTCAGAGAGATGAACGAATGCCTGAGGAGGAACTTCATCACCAGGTTGGTCGAATCCTTGGGGAGGTGGCACCCAGCATGTTCCTCTCCTCATTCTCTGAGACTGTGGCTTTCTTTTTAGGTATGTTGACCAATAATTTTTCCAAAGAACAAAACTGATTCAGAATAAGCACAATTTTCAACTTTCAACTTTGGTGTGCTCCTTGAGTTTTACTGAGGTTTTTTTGTTCCATACGTAATGCTTTTCCAGGGCTCACAAAATTTTAAAATCCCTGGTTAGCTCTTCGGGCAGGCACTCTTCAGATTTGGGTAGCCCGAAATGAATTTAAGAAGCCCAAATAAAAAAAGACATTTTTAAAGTAGAATACTGTAAACGAGACAAAACATCAATAAAAAAACACAAATAACAATTAAAGTAAAAGTAAAAAATAATCAAATTACATTTATCAATAGAAATATTTGGTTCTAACTAAACTGAAATTTCTATGAACCTGTAAAAACAATATAGAACGTAATTCAGTCTGTGTCAGATTCTGAATCTGAAATATCAACTAAAGTCACAGATAAGAAAATGCCACTCAACGTTGAGGGCATAGGATCTCCTTCATCAGCTTTCTTAATCTGTGCATCTGTCTCCAATTCAGAACTTAAACAGCCTGCATAAATCCATGCGCATCTTAGTTTCCCCACACGCACACACTGCTGCTGGAGATTTCACTTGTCACGTGAGGAGAATAATGACAGGACGAGCATCACTGATACAAGGTTCGCGCGATCACGATTAGAAAGTTAAAAGCGAGTGATGATAATGGTTGATAGTGATAGTGGCTTTGCGAAGTCCGAAAATTAAATAAACATAATTACCCGACCAAATTTGTCCAAACCAAAGAATGCAAAAGCATTGCAATATATTTTTCATTCTTATAAGATAGTCTGATGGGCAGGACGGAAATACATTTTGGTAGCCCGACTGGATGACACAATAACCCTGGGATGTCGGGCTAGCGATTTTGCAAGCCCGGTTTTCTATATACTGTTCTCTCAGTAATATTACTAGATTAATAGACATCTTCCTGTCATGTGGTTGCTCTTCAAAATTTGGTCTTTGAATCATTATTAGCAGGCTCATATGTTCTTAATTTGTGGACACATGATTGTATTTAAAAGAAGAACCAAGCCACTCACATAATGAGATCCAGATTATGTAATTCTGTTTTAGCTTTCAGTCTATCTAAAATGTAAATGTTTTTGGTAGTTTACATCAGACTTTCTTTTTCTGTTTGTCAGGTGCTCTCTCAACCATGCCTGCAGTGAGGACGTTCTCTCTGTTTGCTGGTCTGGCTATCTTCATTGATTTCCTTTTGCAGATCAGCTGCTTTGTCTCCCTGCTCGGTCTGGACATCAAGAGACAAGAGGTGAGAGGTCAAAGGTCACAATAGTAGTATTTGGCAAAAAAGGGAAATATCCCAAAATGCACAGCACCTGTTTTAAATGTGTTTAAATGTTTTTAGTATGCTTGTGTACTTATGCTTAATCACTTGCTGTTTTAATTAGTTACTGTCTTTGCCATGTAAATGTATAAGCATAAGCAAGAATATATATTTTTTTCCCCAGTCTAATAGGTTAGATGTATTATGCTGTGTAAAATTGCCTGAGGCACAGCAACCACGATCGGAAGGCTGTCTCTTTCAGTTCTTTAAGAAAATATACGCTCCTTTCGTCCTAAAGGATTGGGTGCGCCCCCTGGTGGTAAGGCTCTGTAAACAAAATAAGCGACACAAATAATTTAGTTTTACTACTAAGTACCTTAACTTTTACTAAATTATGTTTCAAGAAACTTTCACTGTTTTCACACAGAAATTGCAGAGCATATATAGTATATATTGCCATGCTAATTTAAATGCTTGACAAGTATTTTTTAAATAAAATAATTTGTCATTCTTCTGTAACATGTCTTCTATTGTTCTCTTGTTTTTGCCTATTTCATTAGGTTGCTGTGTTTGTTGGAATGCTGTCCTTTAGTATAGCCGTCATCAACAAAGTGGAAATTGGCCTTGATCAGACCCTGTCCATGCCTGATGTATGTCTACATATGTCACATCTTAACATTTTACATGGTTGACATGATATAAATTACACATCATTGCTACATCTTTGTACAAATTGTATGATGATATACTGGGCTAGTGGAAATGTGAGATTCCAATGTTGTTGATTACTGTATAATGTAATATGTTGTACTCATGCAGCAAGCTTCTGGTGTAAACATGGTGTATGTGTAGGTTGTTTACAGATCCAGAGGGATGTTGCAATTTGCCACATTCATTAACAGGGTTCATTTGGGTCATAATGGAAGTCTAATGAAAGATGTTTCTGCTGCTTTTGTCACAGGACTCGTATGTGCTGAATTACTTTGGGAACCTCAGTGAGTACCTGCACACAGGGGCACCGGTTTACTTTGTGGTGGAGGATGGACAAGACTACAAAACGTCTGAGGGTCAGAATGCAGTATGTGGTGGAGTGGGCTGCAATAACAACTCTCTAGTACAGCAGATTTACACCGCCTCTCTCATGAGTAACTAGTAAGTTTACTTGTTTTGTTTAACTTGAATACTGGGATTATAATTTCAAGTTTTTTTTTGTTTAAAGCCTTCACATGTGCACTTCTGTTAATTTTTGTCACTGTTGTTTCAGTAACCACTGTCACAGTTTTTGTAACTTCTATAAGTTTGCATACTGACTATTTTGTGTTATTTCAGCACTAAGATCCATAATGTTCCGTCATCCTGGTTGGATGATTATTTTGACTGGGTGAAGCCGCAGTCTTCCTGCTGCAGATATTATAATTCTACAGGAGCTTTCTGCAACGCTTCAGGTAAGCCATTAGCCAGCAGATCAACACACCCTGACCCATGCCACTCTGCAGGGCCACTGCAGACCTTTATGCAGGGCACTTCTTCTTAAGCATTGAGTTTTAACAGGAACTCATTGAAAACATGTTTGAATGGAGAAAAGATTTAAAGAAACTTTATCCTAAGATCATATTCTCATCTTTTTTTTTGCTTGTCTTTGACTGATAATTTCATAATATTTCTGTACTTCTTTAGTGGTGGATCAGACCTGTGTTCACTGCAGACCCATGACCACTAGCGGGAAACAGAGGCCTAATGGTACTGATTTCATGCGGTTCCTCCCCATGTTCCTTTCAGACAACCCGAACATCAAGTGTGGAAAAGGGTGAGTTTAAACTGTTTCCATTCATTGGTAAGCTTTGTCCTGAGGTGTTTGGTCTTCAGATGTCACACCCACAGACGGCTCTGCAGTCATAAGCTAAATCATAAGCCCAACTTCTGGGCATTGTTTCCAGGTCTGCCTGGAAAAAGAGTTGTGGTTATAATTGTTTTCTGTGAGACATTTACTAGCAACTATACATTCATGACCAGAATGGCATGGATGAGAAATTATCCCCCACGGCAGTCTGTTATTGACATCATTGTCATTTGTTTTGTATTATTTTATGATTTCCACACACTTGATTGGTTATATGGTCTATGTGGCCGGTTTCTGGTCAAAATAAACCTCAAGCTGGACCAGACTTGTCTGTGTACATTTCACTCTTAAGACAAAATGACTAGTCCTAAATTGTTATCTGTTTGTGTCTATGCAGCGGTCATGCTGCATACAGTACTGCGGTGGATTTCAAAGACAACAACACTGATGTTGGTGCCACCTATTTCATGACTTACCACAGCATATTAAAAACATCAGCTGACTATATTGATGCTATGAAGATGGCGAGGGAGCTTACGGACAACATCACACGGGCAATAGGGCCGCAGGACAAGAGTTATCGCGTCTTTCCCTACAGGTAAACATACCTCATCCTTGATGATTCCTGAAGTCTGCGCTGTATTTTATAGTTTCACTAACTTCAGAAAGCTCTGTGCTTGTTCTACATAAGGTTCCTTGCTCTTAGCAGATTTCTCAGAACACTCAGAGTACAGAGTGTTTTTACCCAGCATATGTTTTGATTGTTGAAGTCATATACAAAGTTCAGCCAAGCAGATCACTAACCCACTCCATAAATGGATATAAAGTTGTGCAAATATATCATAAGCTTAAACCGTTTACTCAATGCAAATAAGCCTGTCCTCATGAGGGTCAGCTCTGAAGAGCGTCCCACCCACTAAGTGTGCAGTAACCGTGCCAAAAGTTTGTGTTAAAATTGTAACATCAACCGTCCATACATTTTTACTGATTACAATTACAGGAAAGCTAGGGGTTTCAAGTAACATAATACAGTTTTATAATTTTAGTAAGTTTGACATTAGCTTATTTGTTTTGAGTAAATACTGCAAGCATTAAATCTGGTTTATTATTTTTCCCCATGTACAGTGTGTTCTATGTGTTCTACGAGCAATACCTCACAATCATCCATGACACTGCTTTTAACCTTGGTGTGTCTCTGGCGGCCATATTTGTGGTGTCTACGGTGTTGTTGGGCTTCGAGCTGTGGTCCGCACTCTTGGTGTCCTTCACTATTGCCATTATCCTGATTAACATGTTTGGAGTTATGTGGCTGTGGAATATTAGCCTTAACGCTGTTTCATTAGTCAACCTCGTAATGGTGAGTTTATGAACCATATAAATATTTCCAGCCATTACAGTTTGTTTTTGTCATGTTAATTTTGTCTGTATGCTGGTGTACTCCTGAAGAAATGTCATTTTTCTCATTTAAATACTCCTTTATATAATAATGTTTGTCCTTGACATCAGACCAAGAACACAGGTGATGCATTGTGCACTACACAGTTTTTTTTCTTGCAAATGTTGACTGTGATAATTTATTGACCGCGTTAACAATCACCCAGGACATCCTGGAAACCACATAGGAGAAATAATTAAAATCAAATATATTTCAAAACTCTGGTTTGAATTAGAGAGGCAGGTGTAAATGAGGTGTGAATGCTGTGTTGTGTTCTGCAGAGCTGTGGCATATCAGTGGAGTTTTGTAGTCATATCGTGAGAGCTTTCTCTGTCAGCATCAAGAGCTCGAGGGTGGAGCGGGCAGAGGAGGCACTGGCAAACATGGGCAGCTCTGTGAGTGACATTCCCTATGTACCCCCTCACACTACACTCCTCACTCTCTCACTTGTTCTCAGTGCTGCTCAGCAATCTTGCAAATTAGGACATGTGTTGTAATTAATGCTGATTATGCATAGAATTGTATTCCAATAAAACGTATTTTGGTATTATTAATGTCAAAAATGTCAAACAATTTTTAGAAAATTTCACAAATTTTACATATTACAAAAACAGATTTGGTAGGTTTTAACTGAAACGACACCTACTGTATAGGCTGAACTAGGACACCTGTGAACTTAAGGGAAACTGATCCCATACACCCACTACAAAAATTACCTTAAGGCTAGTTAATATAAAGTATTTGCCTGCCTATTAGTTTTAGCATAATGTGCTTGAATATGTCTTAATATCATGTTTTGTAAAGGTCTGTTTGCACTTCTAATTAAACAGTTCAAATTTGACTACAAACAAAATTCTAGCAGTAAACATCGAAGAGTAAGGACAGATGTTAAGTGTACCAAATACAGTGACGTTTATACATATTTATTATTATCATTATTATGCATTATTCATCATCATATTCATGTAGCTTAACTGTTCAGATAACATTTATGGCCACAGTTTGTCATAATGACTATTATAAGAATTTTATGGGATGAAAGTTTGAGAACATGCTTGTCTCTGTCCTCAGGTGTTCAGTGGAATCACCCTTACCAAATTTGGCGGGATCTTGATTCTTGCCCTTTCCAAGTCCCAGATCTTCCAGATATTCTACTTCCGCATGTATCTTGCTATAGTTCTCCTAGGAGCTGCCCATGGCCTCATCTTCCTGCCTGTATTACTCAGTTATGCAGGTACATCGCAATCTATAACATTCACAGTACCTCAACAGTACATATTTTGTCATCATTTACTCACCCTACTATGGTTCTAAACCTTCTTCAATGGGACATGCACAAAAGATATTTTGTCTAAGCTGCTCTTGTTTATATAATGCAATATATACATATATCTCTGATATATTATTTTCTTCCATTGAATTAACTTGCAGCTCCACCACCCTGCAACTTCCATTTTGCACTTGTTTTTGTATGAATAAAAACAAAAAAGTCCCATGCCTAAAAACTACAAATTAAAATGGTGTTTGAATTTAGTCATACAATGTTCCTAAAATCACTTTGTCTTTCTGTTCACAGGCCCATCTGTAAATAAAGCTAAAGTTATGGCTGCACACAAAAGGCTTATTGGTACAGAGAGAGAGCGACTCATCTGCTGAAAGAACTGAGCAACTAAACAACTCTGGACCTTGAAAAACTTTGTTGCTACATCCTCTCATATACATGTTACATGCATAGTAACACTTGAACTAGCTGACCTAACTCAGGACCCCTGCACCCTGTTTTGGTGTACCGAAAAGCATTTCTCCAATGCATTTCTCCTCGGTGTGGACTCCACTGTGTGTTTATTTGTCCACATAGTAATTCCTCTGACTCTGTTGGACTAACCTAGAAAAACCATCAGTATTGAAGTTGTGCAGTAAAGATGCATTACATGTGGAAGAGGCTGCAGTCATTTTCACTAGTGCGCAAAAACACCAAGAACATACTCTAAACTTTAACCCCATACTACACTGCAGGCGTTTTGTTACCTGTCATGGAAATAACAAATAACAGACGTAAGAAACAAAAAGGCAACGTATATAAGAATGTATGATTAATCATTTTTATTTATTTGTGTAAATCTTTTTTTTCCCTTTTTTCCAATTAGCTTATTTCATATAATTACTATCAAAAGTAACAAATAATGAAGGAACCATGAAAAAGAGTTCGACAATGGGCTGCAATGGACAATCTCTTGATGATTTATTGTGATGCTGTGATTAGAATGAAACGTCACACAAACTGTTACCGTTTACTGCTAACACTAGGTGTGTTTTCAGACAGTAAAAACTCTTAAGAGAATTCCTAGATAATTAACTAAGCTGAGTAAATGGGTTGCAGTGGGACAAATAATATACTGTTTTTTAAATGTTTACTTACAAAGTTGTGTTGTGCTGCATTGATTGGCATTTAAGGCTAAAAATGGAGAACTTGCATTAGTTTAGTAAACTGGTAGACCAAACTAAGGTTTAATTAATCAAAGCATCACTCACAATGTTGTTTATTTTTAAAATGTAAAAGTTAAAACATTGCTCTGGATTTGCCTGGACATTCTAGTTACTAGCACACACTGCTAAATATGCTGCTAAATATGTCTATTACCTCAAAAATGTGGTGAGGGTAACTATTAGCTTTTTTATTAGTTTTTTTATTTATATACAGCGTTTCCTTTGAATAATAAAAAAAATAAAGATACTAATTTGTTATAAATGAATTTTTTCCCTTGTTTTGTTTCCCTGTATTCATTAAAATCATTATAAAACTTAATTTTGAGCTTTCTTTACGAGTTAGTTTTGCCAAGGCAACTGATATATTTGTAAACCTCTAGAAAATATGCAATTTTTCTGACCTACTTTATGCAATGTACACCATATGTTTACCTTATATAACGTCTCAATAAGAAGTGATAAGTAAATCATTTATACTTATTGTTAGTATTTATTTTAAGAAAACATATGACTTGCATATTTAATTATTAGAAAATCCAGCCCATCTGCTGCCTGAATTAATATATATTTTATTAACAGTTAATGGCTGTTGATTACAATACAGGTTTACAACTCTCTATTACCTAACTACAAATTGCAGATTTGTTCTAATCCATGTGGTGGCGCCAGGCACTCTTATTATAAATCTATCCCTTACACAGATTAATAATGACCCGATCTTTGTGAATACATAATTATGAATAGTTTTATTAGCATTTGGTTACCTCAATATTTTACAATGTTATGAATTTCTGTATTCTGAAACGATAAACATTCTTACATCCCTGTTTGTAAAATTGTCAAACCTTAGATTTTATCATCAGTTTATGCAGTCAGGAACATTAAATTGCTTTAGTGAAACAGAATGTTGAGATGTTAAAAACAATTATAGTCCTGATAAAAATCGAACAGCATCCTCTTGAGTATTTCTATGCAGTGGTGGGGCAGTGCCTGACCTGGGCTGACTGCTTCAGGAGTTGTTTGTTGTCAAAGTAGCTGCCGATTCATCATTTATTAATATGTTTCTGTTACCCCTTGTGGTGGAGAGACAATTAAATATTGATTGTCTCTGGTTTAGGCTGGCATTGACGGTGTGTTTCCCTTATGTAAGCTCTTTGACATTCTTTCTGGGCCCTCTTCTGATCAACATCAGTATATTAAGAATGAGATGTTTAGTTAATGTAAAACTCTTCTTTATGTTCAAAACATTTAGCTAACTTTGTCAACTAACTTTGTCAACATTTTTTTCAAGTAGTTGTTAGATGAGTTTTCAGTACAAAAAAGAAGAGAAGTGTTCGTTCATAGGAGAGAACGTAGGAGTGGCTGCCCACTATCTGACTTTAATTTTTTGACCCAAAAAGTGCCAAAAAGTTTTCATCTCTAAAAATGTTTAGATTCCTCTATGATTGATAAAAAAAACAGTTTATTCTGCAAAAGATTCAGGCATTGAAACCAAGTTATAGATAAGAGTTAAATGGACTGGTGACATCACCGTGAGTGTTGTTTTCGTGGCACTCTAGGGGTTAAAAGAGAACCAAGTCATTACATTTCTCCACTCCTGCAGAAGCTGATTATATAAATGTTCCTCTTGCACATGCACTGTTCAACAATCACACCCAGCTTCTTAAGAACATTGACTGTATGCAATCAATCTTTTGATAAAGAGTTGCAGACTTGAGGCATTTATTGGAATACTGTGCTGCAGCTCTATAACTTCTACATCATTACTTAAAAAATGGTGAATAATACAAATATCAATACAAAATTATCTGTTCAATGCTGACTTTCTAAAATGTGCAGTGATGGGGGTGTCAGAACCAGGGTTGGGAACCAATGGTCTAAAGAACCTTTTTCCCACTTTTGTGAAACAGAAAGTTTCTACAGATGATAAAGGTTCTTTATGGAGCCATACAGCCAGTAATAGTTCCATGTCATTTACACATAAAAGCACAGTCTCCAAGAATTGTTTTTGTACTTTTTTAATATAGAAACAAACCCAAATGGCAGACATTCTCTGTGTTTATCGTATTCCTCTTCTAGGAGTCTTTTAAATTAAATTGGAATTAGGTTTGGTTTCACGGGACCATTAATAAATAATGTTGGGAATTCAGTGTTGTCTTTTAATGTCACTGTTTCACAGTTACTGGGGTCATTTGACAGGAAAATAGGCCCTGAGTGGAACACAAGGAACAAGATAGTCTTTAGATAACCCTGTCTCAAGTGCAGGAGGATGAGATCAGATTCATTGGCCCATCTGCAGTGCTTGGAACCAAGTGTGTCATTTCATTCAGAGCCACCTCTGGCAAAACCTCACAGTGCCACATTCAATTAGACCCATTCAAAATGGTTTCAACAGCTTCCTTGTTTACAAACCACCCCATAAAGGTGCATGAAGCGGAACCAAGTGGGTAAAACTGAGTCATTGGAGCAAGAGAGCCGCCTCAGCCAAAATTCCAATTGTTTCAAAAGGAAGCAATGCAACACATGCATACCATAACAATTTACACGTATTTCTCTACAATGAGAATGACTAGTGCGCATCCAGGAAAGACTCAGGAATTTCAGTTCAGGAAAGAGCTTTTATTGCGAGCTGTAGGTGGAATTAGTGGGTGAATGGGGAGGTCTAAGCTACGTACACTGTGTCCACAGTCAGGCCCGCGTGTTTGTTTTTATCACAGTGTGACGCTAGTGTGACCAGGCTGCGTTTTCCTTGGAACAATGTCAGAATTTTCTCTCTGCTCAATTCCTGTCGATTGCTCAGAGCTATGGGAGTAGTTTCATCTGATGTTTCGACTGCTGCTCTGAAGTTTATATGTATTGCAAATCAGGTAGTACTTGATGCAATTTATATACATTACTTAAAATAGGAACAGTATTTTCTTTTACAATTTAAGGATTTGGAACAGATATAATAAGTAAAGGTGCCTTTTCCTTAGAATAGTGTGGTGTGCATGTTTAAACCGGTCTGGATAAAACTAATTTTGATATTTCTGGAATGTTTATAGAATAGATTCAAATCTACCAGGCCACACACCTTTGACTAATCTGTATGTTGTACTTATCACAGCGTACATTTACTGCCAAAAAATCATTCTGCCCATACTGAACAAAGCAGTGTTTGCTAATATATCAAATAACCAACCAAGTCTTATGCATCAACATCAGCTTGCCATTTATCATAAACAGTGGTTAGGTCATAAAATTTGTAAATATTCCTTTCTAGAAAAGGAACATTGTGTTTTTTTTATAAAAGTGGGATTATTCTACATTTTTCATTCAAGTATGTTCTCATCATATCAGTGACATTTATCATGCAGCTAGAAATACAAGTCAAGTGTAAAGGGTATGTCTTATGAACCAGACAGAACATGAAGAATGTGCACTGTTGCATTGCTTGATCAGGTCACTGAAGACAAATCACTAAAGTTGGGAAAGTGTTGTGAGAAACTTTGTTATACAGATTTGCAGAGTGAAAGTTGCATTCGCAGTGTTGCCATAAGGAGCTACAGAAGGCTTGTGTAAACTGTCTTACAAGGCTTGTTTCTTTTTTGGTTCTTTTGCTGGTATTTTTATGACAGAGTCTTCCTGTGTTGGTTGAACAGTCAATATGTTTAAAGCTACATACCTGATTATTAATATCTGGTTTAATGGCACACATTTGTTGGTAATGACTCAAATTATTAGCAGATTGCATTCTTTCAATGCATCTGATTTTCCTTATAATTCAGCAGAACAGTTGTGGAGACTCACAATGTCTCTCAATGTGGGAGAGGAGTGTGTGTTAACCTTAAGCAGGAAGTACTTGAAAGGATGATAAATAAACCTGGATGAAAAAATAAAGGATGAAAATAAAATAATAGATAAAAAACAGACTTAAATAAATTTCAGCACAAACAATGCCATATTTTCTCATAAATTACACTTTATGATGCTGAAGTATTCCTGCTGGTAAAATTGCTAGCAAAACCAAAGCCAAGGGATTTGTTACTTTCGTTACAATCAACCCCAACCCTGTCAGCCATTGTTAAACTGGCTGTATTAACATAATGGTTTGAAATTAGCAGGTGAATTATATTTTACCTCAGAAACAATTTAAGTGAAATGCTTTTAACAGCAATAGTTTGACTAAAAATATAGTTTCATAAAAACAAATAATATTCTTGCCTCAAAATCTTTTGTCTCCATTCAATTTACCTATTTTCAGCCTTGATAACCATATACATGAGATCATGGAGAAAGTGGGTACGCACTAAAATACTCATATGACTCCTATCTTATTCCTGAGTGGTGGAATTTGTGGCATTACAAATCTCCCCATTACAACTATACCTGGTCTCTCCTACCTCTCTTTAATTCCAAATCAAAGCATAATGTATAAATATTTCTAAACTTTCCATGGAAAAAGTACCTTGGGAGGTTATAGAAATATGTTTATACAGTTCAAGCATTCTTTCAAATATACACATATAATGAAAAAGTAAAACAGCCTCAGAAATCTCAGAATTTAGTTTTTTTTAATTGAACAAGCAACGCAGCGCATTTACACAAACATTTCAGCATTTTATAAACGTTTTATCAGTTTTTGGGCATCCCAGTTACTTGCTAAGAAATCCTAAAGTGCATTTCAAAAGGATGAATTTTGTTTGCAATAAAGTTTGACATTCTAGGCATTATTAATCTTACAATAGAGGTTAGATGCAAGTTTGCAAGTTAAAAGTCTCTGTTTCTTCTGCTATTGGACAGCTCAGAAGTGATTATGCATCAGTGTCTAACTGTCGGTTTAGACTTATTGACTGAGTAGTGCATAGTAAACATAACACATTTACATGTTCTTTATGAAAAATAGACAGATGGATGTAGTAACAGACTGTGCTGTAAGACAGATCCAGCTTACACAATAAATCTGTACCACCAACTGCGATACCAAGAAACTCAAAAAACAATTCAATATAATCATCAAATCAAACATTTTCAAGTCAAAAGTAAGTCTGGTGTAGTTTGTAACACTGCTTTGGTGTGCATGCATTAGTCAACACCGTAGCATATTAGTTGTGTAGATGATCTTTCCACTCTGTTCCAGGTGAGGCAACACAGTTAGCATTAGCTGTATGACCTGATGTTGCTTGATATAGTGCAGCACTACAAATGTGCTCAGAAATCACTCTAACATAGAGCACCAACATAGTAACCATGAGTGCAGAAAGCCACACCACTACATTGTCAAAATCAACAAACCAGAGTAGAAAACATCAGGGGTATGTAAAGGTACCCCTTAAGTCTTGTATAAAACTCCCACCAACGATACTGCTGTTACCATTTGCAACATGCATTTGCTTGGTGGTTAAAGAGACAGTAAAAGAGGGAACGCTGGTTAAAATGAATGTAAATGAAGGAATGATATGAAGACTCCTCCACCTACAGCTTTTGTGAGAGCCATACTGGTCTGCCCAAAAGTGCACTTGTAGTACATAAGAGAAAATGTCAGCAAGGTACACTTGTGAGTACTCACAAGGTATACATGTGAGTTTAGGATCATTTAACTCTTTTTAAGGCTTTTAAACCAAGAGAACAAGTGCAGAGATACTAGTCAGACTCGGAAGAGTGGAAAACTTTGAATGGAAAAGTACAGGAATACAGTAATCTGTGGAAGGAATGCAAACACAAACAGCCCAAACACGTTATGGATAAAAACAGCCAGGTCTTGTGAAAGGTTCAGCAAAAACATAAAATGATTATGACCATTTAAGCATAATAATAACAATTAAAAATAATAATTTTGCTACATCAAACCTTTTGTTTTGCTGCAACAATTTTTTGTACTTTTTGGAGCTTGACTAGTGTAGGTTCTATGGAGTGTTTTGGTATAAAAGAAAAAAATACAAGAAGATTTATCAAAAAATTATCCTTTTGTGTTCTATGGAAAAATAACACCATAAGGGGTTTGGAACACTATTTGGTCTTCACATCTACAATAACCATGTGAGCAGGCAAATTAAACTAAACAATCATTTAAAATGTACTCAATCAATTGACAACTCAAAAGTCCAGGAAACAAGGTACTTCCTTTAGAAAACAAACGGTCAGCATAAAGTTGTTACTTTGGCAGAAAATAAGTCATTGATTACAATGAAGTTGTTTCTTCATTCCAACATCTGCAGATGATTTTTAACATTGATGATATGCATAGGGTTTTTTGCCAACGAGATCTTGGTATGAAAAGATCAGGAGAGAAAGATAGCTCCCCTGATGGGGGGCTGTTGCTAGGAGTTTTGCAGGAGGCGTCTAAAATGGGGCATGACCTCATGCTCTGGGAGGTGCAGGTTGAACTCTAGGGCCACCAGGACAGGGAACTCGAAGGCAATCAGCTCTCGTCGGTTCACCCTAAACCTCTCCTCCAGTTTCTAGACAAAAAGACATCACAACTTCTAATTATATAACAGCCATCAAAGACATTACACAACCCCACAATGTCACAATACACAATATAATACACATAATTGTCCCTTTTTAATCCCAGCCACTGGAGTTAAATTTGTTTTCCAATAACAGATGAATGATCAAGCAAAGTAATTTTTAGTAAACAACACCATGCTTGGAGAATTAAAGTGGCTGTGAAAATAAGATCATACAAATGAGCAGGAGGAAACTCACATCAATGAGTATCTTGACTTCATGTTTCTTCAGGTCTCCTCCGATCTTAGCTGCCAACAGGACGCAGGCGCCAGCGCAGAGCTTACGGTTCTGTTTGTGGAGTTTACCCTGAAGCACCAGCTTCTCAAAGTAAACAAAGGCCATGGCCACTGTGGACTCCTCGTACCCACACTCCTCCTGAGCTAGTTTACGGATCTCCCTCTTCAGACTACAAAAACAACAGGCCACATTCTTGTCAACATTGACGTTATATGATACTCCAAACACTTTCACTTTAAAAGACTTGTGTCTTTATGTTTGCGCTAAGACGGCATTAGTACAGTAACTCAATTAAATCTTAAGTATATAAAAAAGATGGAAGAGTATCGCTGAAACACTTGATATATTCTGGTTCATTGGTGGTGTTTGCTAAGGGGGGCATTACTATCAATAGTGTTCATACAGTACATAGGGTTAGGAATCTCAACAAGCCCCTAACCACTTTGGCACCATTTAGGTCCAAACAAGATGCCTCATTTGATACCTCAGATCATGTGGCTGGTTGAGAAGAGGTGCTGTGCTATTAATTTTCTATGCAGATGATTTTTGCCAGGTGGATGATAAAATAAGTGATTTTTTTCAACACCTAGCAGTACTTTAAAAACTGATAGCCGGTTAATAGGACAAACAATCTGCTTCCTTTTTTTACATAAACCTTAACCTCCCTTCCCCCTCTGAAATTACATTTCTTTGCCTGACTACGTATGTAGGTGTGGAAATATATTGACTGTCTAATGGCTGGGCAGTTTCCAATGATCCAATCAATTTACAAAATCTAAATCATATCTTGTCCTATGTCCTATGTTTTATTTCTCATTACAAAAGCCACTTCACTTGGATATGCATCACTGCAGGGATGAAAAGAGAGTCACAACTTGCATGGAAACTTTAAAACCTGTGTTCTAGATTGTCTTTAATTCTTAATTTAGTTATAATCTAATTTGTGTATCACTTTGGAAGGATAAGCAATGTAATGTAAGTGAACAAGATCTATAGTTCTAAGAGACCTAAGGGAGAGCGAGAGAGGAAAGGAGAGAGAAATGTATATTATTATTTATTTTATTGTTGACGTTTTTATAAGGTTTTCTTTTGTGGTTTAAAACATCCTTACCTCCTTATCTTGGTCAGCGTTAGACGAATGTGAGGGAACTTCTCTTTAAAGGTCTCATTCATGTCCTTCTTGAGGTCAGATGGCTTGACGTACTCAATGACTGTGGTCTATGAAAGAACAGACAATGGTGGACATTCACTAAAATTGGTTATCATTTCACATATAAGCAGACGGATATGATGAGGGTCAAAGAGCCACTGTTTTCCATGGGGCCACTGGAAAACATTTGCTTGCTTTCAAAGCACAGGGCAAGTGAGGTCTGGTTTTACTATCCAGAAAATGTTTCATTCATTTTCAGTCATGCAGTTGTGACTGATTCCCACAGTCGCAACTATTTCTCTAGGTGACCATTCTGGTATTTCTCCTACAATGTCCATTATTAATTAACTTACAAGTTCTCACTGTAAACATGATTGTAATTGTAAAAAAATAACAGTCTAACACTAAACGTGTCCTTTCCATCTTATAAAGGTACCCTGTAAGATATTTCTAGACAGCAATGAAAAGAAATGGAGAGCAAATGTGCTCAGATTTCTCTCCTGAGAAACAAAAAGTAAATTCCGATATATCTTAACTGTGATTACTACATAAACTCACAAAGTTTTCATCTCAAAAAGAAACATTTCAAACTCTCTCAAGACCAAATTATCTGAGATATGCCATCCACATTAATTTGATGGTTTTATACTCTTACTTTATGTAAACAATTACATCATTCACTAGTTTTTATTTTCTGAGCTATCACTGATACTTAAATGAAACATAAATGAGAACTCCATTAAGTCTCGTGGGCTATGAAAAAGCAACCTCTGAGCAATAAAGACGAAAAGCCGTGTTTTGTGCTACGTGATAACTCACCATGTATGAGGGAAAGATAAGCACTCTTTTGTGTTTTCCACATGGCCACTGCGGGTCATCCAAAAGATTTGGGTCATACTCCCTGAAATCTATTAGTTCATTTCCTGTGCGACGAGAGTGAATAAATAAACAGGCTGTACACACACTGAGGCTGCTTAATAGTGTAAACAAGTTCACTGATGAAATACGATGCAGCAAATTAGTCTGGAACATCAATGTTTTAGTTCACAAACGCATTTCCTGTGGACAAGTTTATTTTGCTATTACACTTTTGTAACCATTTAGTATTATTTAAAACTATAATACTAATTTTAAACCTTCATGACTTTGTTGAAGCAGAATGGAAAAAAAACAGAATTGCGGCCTTCTTAAACTAAAGTCTTACCACAATGTTCATTAAAACTAAACTATTTGACCCTTGTCAGGGCGTATCAGGGAAACAATAGACAATGAAAGGGCTCTGACAGAAGCTGTTGGCGTATGGACAGACCTGTATCAAGGCTGCTCTGAGTACTGTTGGCACGTGCCAAACTGAGGCTGCGGTGACTGGCATTACATGACTGTGAGAATGATGACGTGGAGTCGATGGTGTTTCGACGTCCCAAGACATTGGTTGGATACAGAAACTGTGTGTAGGAAACTGTCTATAGAAAAACACAACACTTTGTTTTCAGCAACATTACTGATGCATTTTAAAACTATTAATAACTATTAACAAGCCATACAATTAATATTTAATATTAATAAAAAGGTAGTAAGGTAAAACAGATATTGTAATTAATATTGTAATTAGGTAAAAACAGATATTGTGATATTGTCTAGATATTGTAATTAATAAATCTATACTGGCATCTAATGGCAAAATAAACTAAGAGACATAAATATTTGTTCAGTCACCTTGCCATCTGCACCCAATTCAACACCCTCCAGGCCGATCACCATCTCCTTGGCACTCATGCCACCTGATGGGTGTCGCTGGCGTCCGCTTTCTGCCTTCACATCCCTGCTGGGGCACAATAACACCTCAGAGCTTTGCTTTTACAAGCAACAGACCTTGCTGCCAAACACACTTATCATACTGTTACACCATACTACATCACGAGTACATTTATTCAAAATGCCTTTTCCATGATCCATAAAAGTGGATTTCCTTTGCTTTTTTTACATATTTACCACTAGTTGAGATTCAAATGTGTTCTGTATTATTCACTTTATAAAAATTATAAATCATTTTACTTTACAAGATTAAACTGTGGTACATAATTGATACATTAAAAATATATAAATATAAAAAGGAATAATAAATAAAATAAATTGCAAAATTATGGTTTCATAATACAATAATCAAGACAGAGAATAGCTAAATGAACCTAAATTTCCATGCATGTCAAAAAAAGGAACTTTCCTTTAACATCCTTTAAAAACTAGCTGTACCTTGATATAGCTGGGGGCCTTAACTATTGTCTTCAAAAGAAGTTGCCCAGATAAGCTTAAAACAGATTTGTTTTTTTAATTAAACCTGGAGTCAGCACCTTTACTTGCAGAATGCTGACAGATTTGCGGATTATTAGGGGCATGTGATAATATGAAGCAGAACGACAAACAACATTATCTAGAGCATCAGTTAATAATATTACCATTATGTGAGTACTTTACTATTGTAATTGATTACTAGCAAGAAGAAATGCATTAAAGGTCCAATTAACCAGATAAACTAGTTCTGAGTAAAAATACAGCAGCATAACATTTGAACAAGCTAATTAATCCAATGATGTACAAATTTAGGAACACATCACCAAGGATATAAGAATGTTATTAGTAGACAAACAAATTTAGTGACCATAGACCATTGAGAAATAAATTCAGCATCAGCACAGCGTATCTGTAAAACGTTTAGCAAAGCATCAACAAATTGATCCCATAAGGTTAGAGACAGCAGATATTGCTAATATGCACGTCAGGGCTCGCAAAATCGCTAGCCCGACGTCCCGGGGCTATTGTGTCATCCTGCCGGGCTACCAAAATGTATTTCCGCCCTGCCCATCGGGCTATCTTATAAGAAGGAAAAATATATTGCAATGCTTTTACATTCCCTCACAAATTTCAGGTAATTATGTCTTATGTAATGTTCGGTCATCAGGGAGCCACTTTCAATATGTGGGGTATTGAAGTTCAAGCGGTATGAATACTTTTGCAAGGCAATGTATGTGTGTGCATGTGTGAAAATAAAATTCGCATGGATTTAAGCAGGTATTTCAGTTCTGAAGTGGCGACCGATGCACATATGGAGAAAGCTGATGAAGGACATGCTATGCCCTCAACAACGAGTGGCATTTTCTCATCTGTGACTTTAGTTGATATTTCAGATTCAGAATCTGACACAGACTGAATTATGTTCTATATTGTTTTTACAAGTTCATAGAAATTTCAGTTCAGTTAGAACCAAATATTTGTATTGATGATTGTAATTTGATTATTTTATATGATTGTTGTTGTTGTTATTTGTGTGTTGAAAATGTTATTGATTGATGATTTGTCTCCTTTACAATATTGTCTTGTATTGTCTTAATGTCTTTTTTATTTGGGCTACTTAAATTTATTTCAGGCTACCAAAATCTGAAGAGTGCCTGCCCAAAGGGCCAGCAGGGATTTTGAAATTTTGAGAGCCCTGCACATTAATCCAATACATTTCAGTGAATAAGAAAGCAAATACAAATATTTGTTCTTGGTTTTTAAATCAAAAATATGAAATTCAAAATAGAAAAGAAATATAAAAAACCAAGTTTTTCAGAAATCCTGCTGTGGCAGCTACTATGATCAGTGTATCAGATTTAGTCTTAGCCGTCCTAAAGCTAATTGTACATTCACCTGACTCACAAACTCAGTTTGTGTATATAAACCGTAAGTTTGGGTTTGTAAGAATTGAATCAGTAACACAGCAGGATCTGATGTGAGCTGAGCATCACTGTACATTGGTACTACAGCGAGAACAATCACACCCAGACTGCTTAATTAATACTGAACACTTTTACTGCCAACTGCTAAAGCCAAACTACCAATGGAGTAAATCATGCTGTATTTTGCCATTGGCCATTCTTCGCTAATACAGAACTGAGCAAACACAGTTTTATAACACTACATACACTGGTCCAAAAATCTGAGACCACATTGATAACCTGGGATTTTTGGTTAAACTTTCTACAAATGTATGGATTCCACAAATGTATGATGAAGAATAGCTGTAAAATAAATTAAAAATATAGATCTGAAAAAAGACTACTAGGTAACTAATCACTTTTGAACCTCACATTATATTTCATAATACCATACAGTAAGGGAAAACATTTTTTGATTTGTACGTCTATAATTTTAATGGTAGGTTTTAATTATGTTTTATTTTAACAGTGAGAGACAGAATAACAACAAAAAATAAAGGCTTTTAAAAAAAGTATAAATTGATTTGCATTTTAATGAGTGAAATAAGTATTTGACCCTGTCGCAAAAACATGACTTAATACATGGTGGCAAAACCCTTGTTGGTAATCAGTTGGCCACCAGGTTTGCACACATCTCAGGAGAATTTGTTCCACTTCTCTTTGCAGAACCTCTCCAAGTCATTAAGGTTCCGAGGCTGATGTTTGGCAACTCAAACCTTCAGCTCCCCCCACAGATTTTCTAAGGGATTAAGGTCTGGAGTCTGGTTAGGCCACTCCAGGACCTTAATGTGCTTCTTCTTGAGCCACTTCTTTGTTGCTTTGGACGTGTGTTTTTGGGTCATTGTCATGCTAGAATACCCATCCACAACCCATTTTCAATGCCCTGGCTGAGGGAAGAAGGTTCTTACACAAGATTTCACGATACATGGCCCATCCATCGTCCCTTTAATGTGGTGCAGTTGTCCTGTCCCCTTGCAGAAAAACACCCCCAAAGCATAATGTTTCCACCTCCATGTTTGATGGTGGGGATGGTGTTCTTGGGGTCATAGGCAGCATTCCTCCTCCTCCCAACATGACGAGTTGAGTTGATGCCAAAGAGCTCGGTTTTGGTCTCATCTGACCACAACAATTTCACCCAGTTCACCTCTGAATCATTTAGATGTTCATTAGCAAACTTAAGACAGGCCTGTACATGTGCTTTCTTGAGCAGGGGGACTTTGCGGGGATGCAGGATTTCAGTCCTTCGTGTGTTGTGTGTTACCAGTTGTTTTCTTGGTGATTATGGACCCAGCTGCATTGAGAACATTGACAAAGTGTAGTTCTGGGCTGATTCTTCACCGTTCTCATGATCATTAAAACTCCAGAAACTCCACGAGGTGAGATCTTGCATGGAACCTGACAGAGACTGACAGTTATTTTGTGTTATTTTTCCATTTGGGAATAATCACACCAACTGTTGTCCCCTTCTCACCAAGCTGCTTGGCAATGTTCTTGTAGCCCATTCCAGCCTTGTGTAGGTCTACAATCTTGTCCCTGACATCCTTGGACAGCTCTTCGGTCTTGGTCATGGTGGAGAGTTTGGAATCTAATTGATTGATTGCTTCTGTTGACAGACTGAGCTGAGGTAACAAGGTAACACACTGAGATTAGCAGCACTCCCTTTAAAGGGTCACAACACCCCCCTGTTTCAGAGGTGCTTTTCACACCTCTGGTTTGAAAAACTTTCTGAAAAGGGGTGTTGTTCACTGGGGGTAATGGGTGGGGGTAGAGTGTGGAGACAAGGCGGAGACTGCATTAAAG
>JAZGTJ010003247.1:0-36577 GCA_036877575.1 Botia almorhae | reverse complement strand
ACATGCATCTTTTCTCCTACACCTGTTTTTTCTGACAATGCAGACGCAACAAGCGTTTTTCTGTCCGGTGGTCATGCCTTAACTTTGCAAATTCCAGTATTGCGTTAGTATTGCGTCCTTCTCATGGGTATTTAATAGTTTTTGACTTTTCAGTCTGAGGTAAATCTCTTTTTTGGCTCATTTTATCTGTAAAAGAAAATGTGCCTAATAATTCTGCACACCTGAATATAAGGAGTTTKTCACTTCMAGCCTTCATGGACAATTATATATCACTTATAAATAATTAAATACAAAATGAATAGTAGTTATTAAGATTGATGTGGTTTGGAATTGGTCAAATGTGCTTGGAAAAAAATATGACCACAATATCAACGTGCCTAATAATTATGCACAGTGTACACATACATTGCTTTCTCACCACAGACCATTAAACAACCTGTCCTGGGAAACCACTAGTTATTTGTGGGGTTTTGTGTTGCGTGTGTTCACCATCTCTGTTACTTGTTACTTACTGCTCTTACGGCAGATTTTACTTGGCTAAACACAGCGGCAGGCAGCTCACATTGCAGCATCACATGGGTTCTGCAGACCTCAACGCCACCTTTTATGGGCCAATCAAAAAGGTGTATACACCATTACCAAACTGTCACAGATAAATCATCAACAGTCTTGTGCAGTTCTTTACATTTATCCTGGTTTTCTTCTCTCCATAGGAGGACGGCTCAGATATGGTGGGTGGAGCTCAGGTTACAGGCTCTAATACCAGGAAACACATTCTGCAGGTTTCCACATTCCAGATGACAATCCTCATCCTCTTCAACAACAGAGAGAAATCCACATTTGAGGTACTGTGCTCAATTCTTGTGTCCTGTGTCATGAAGCAAAGCATGTCTGTCTGTCCAGCCCTGTACAATTTATATATTGCCATAATTGTCATATAATTTATGAAGTAGACATCCTTTACAGTAGTAGTAGTAGTATGGGCACTTAGGCAGTGTTTGTTTGAATTGACCACATAAAATAAGTTATATAATAATTTTTTCTTTATATTTAAAACATTTTCAAACATTTTTTTGTTTTAACCAATCTTTCATGAGCATCGCTATTTTAAAATTAAAGTATAAATCTGCATTATCAGTCTAAAATATTCTTGTTGCAAATTAATGAACTACTGTTCCTATGTCATTTGTTTTGAAAATCAGTCACCAAATATGGAAACTATAGTTTGTAAGCTTCCAAATGATATATATATATTTCCCCCTAGCAATTCTGTCAGAAAATGTAACACTTCTCTTAGAAAATTGTTCCAATTGCAAATGTTTGGTATTCACAAGCTTACTGTTTTTGTTTGCACTGGAACAACACAAAAAAACTGAGAAGAAGAGTCAAACTTGATAAAATTTCACACAACTCAAAAATGAACTACACAAAATTATTGGCACCTTGTCAAAATTGTAAGAAACAATTGCATTTCAAGCATGTGATGCTCCTGTAATTTGTATTTAGACACACCTGTGGCAAGTAACAGGTGTGGTCAATATAATAATCACACTTGCAACCAGTTAAAATGGAGAAAAGTTGACTCAACCTTTGTGTTGTGTTCACACTGAGCATAAAAAAAATAAAGTGTAAAGAGTTGTCTGTGAATTTGAGAGAGAAAATTGTGGGAAAACATGGACAATCTCAAGGCTACAAGTCCATCTCCAGAGATCCTAATGTTCCTGTGCCCACTGTGTGCAATATCATCGAGTTTTAGACCCCATGGCACTATAGCTAACATCCCTGGACGTGGACGGAAGAGCAAAATTAAAAAATTACAACAAAGCATTGCTTGAATAGTGGATAAAGAACCCTAGTTAACTTCCAAACAAATTCAAGATGATCTGCAGACAAAGGGTACAATATTGTCAGCTTGCATTATCCATCACCATCTGAATGAAAAAGGACGCTATGGTAGGAAACTCTGGGAGAACGTACTGTGGACGGATGAGACAAAAGTAGAGCTTTTTGGTAAACAACATCATGGCACTGTTTACAGAAAAAAAATATATATATAATATATATATATATATATATATATATATATGTTAAAATAAGAAAATCTTATTTTGCTAATCTTGAGCAGCCCTCTAAACATGTCATGAATAACACTATCAATAACTTAAATAACATGAAAGTGCCCTGTAGGCTGTTGAGTTGGAAAAAAATACTGCAATTACCAGCACAAGTGCAAAAAAAGTTTCCTGTAGCTCAGTTGGTAGAGCATTGCGCTAGCAACGCAGAGGTTGTGGGTTTGATTCCCAGAGAGCACATGCAGTGGCAAAAATCTCTAACTTGAATGGAACTGTAAGTTGCTTTGGATAAAAGCGTCTGCCAAATGCATAAATGTAAATGTAAAATAGCGAAAAAATTAAACTGAAATGTATAGTGCAAAAACAATAATTATCTTATCCAAGGTAAGGCCAAACAGGGTAGGGCCTATTAAGGAGTGTGCTTAAGTTTTTCAGCTAGCTGTTTCTCCAAAGTCTCCAGACCTCTTTCCTTTTCCTTTTTTTTGAAGGCCATTGGTCTTTGCAAAAAAGCTGAATAACAAAGAAAACTAAGCTTCATCGCATTGTCATCAGAAGACTTCAGAAGGACCCCTCATATCCTCCTCTGGTCTGTTTTTGGATTTCATCTCTGTTATCTCTTCCATCATTCCTTTCCTCTTCTGTGCCTTCTGTTCATCTTGCTTTAGATGTCTTTGGTCATCAAGATGCATGTGGTATTTTTGTCTCGCAGCAGCTGCAGAGAGAAGTAGCTTCTTTGTGTAGGCTATGTTGAGAAGCCCTCCAACATTCTGCACATGTTCATGAATAACCCGTGGGGAAATCAATGAATGCTTGGCCATGTGAAAGGATAAGAAGTTTTTTAAGAATCAGAAGTTTCGCTACCTTTATTAATGGCGATACTGCTTTGTTGGATAAATGTTCATGGTAAAATACATCCAAACTTCCACTTTTTGAATTGAGGTTTCTAAAAGAATCTGATGCTGTCATCAGGCTGTGGTCATAGAAGTGACCAAACTCCCTCAAACATGGGTTTGTCTGTCTAATAAAACCATTTAAGGCTTGAAAGAGCATTTCCCAGATCCCAGTTTGTGGATGCACACCCTGCTCTTCAGGAATTGTTCAGTATATGCAAACCACAGTTTTCAACATTACGCATTTTCTTGCCTGTTTGTTGTTCTGTGTTTTGCTGGGCTATGGAGAAGAGCTTCCAATTCACGTTTGGGCCATTCACATTGTGCAAGCCTATATCTGAACACACTGTCTCAGGCTTCTCATATATATGTTCTGAAGTGTGATGACCCATGAAACAAAGATGTCAGATACCTTAGTTACTTGATTATTATTACAGAATCTCAAGTGAATGTCAAGCTGTTTTTTTTTATTATCTGATTTAAACTTTCATCAAATAGAAGAACATAGAAGAACCAGATTCTTTCTTGGCTTTGGTTTTCATTAGAGAAGAGAAATGAGGAGCTATCCCAAACACAGTGAGGTATGCCACTTTATTCTCTCCACATTTAAACTTCTTTGCTATGTTACTGCCGACAAACATGGTTTGGAAATATCCCCTACATGCTCACATGTTTTTTAAGAATAGTGGCTCATTACAACTTTTGTTGGCCAGTATATTTTGGCTTTAAGTGTTGAATTATAGCTAACATTGGTGCCTTGGAAGTTGCTGGTTGACTGCTGTGGATTAGATGAATCTGGGGATGGTTAAGGTATAGTTTCCTTTGCTACTCCATTGGCTGGTTCCTCTGCACTGCTGCTTGATGCATTGCATGTCTGCTGAAAAAAATCCCCCAATGCAGGACCTGAATAAAGAAGTCATTCTTCACATGGGTTATCTTAGTAGCTTAGTAGCTTAGGTTATTCAAATTGGGATTAAATCATTGGTGTAGCGGATGGGCCCCTCAAGAAAAAAAAAATTAAATCATAAAAACGTGCAATAGACATTCCCCATCACTGAAACGTATAGTAAAACAACGTAGCGCAAGCTCACTATGCACTCTCAAAACTCCTGTTTAAAAACTGAATCTGGCGGTAGATTAGCACTTTGCTCTTTATGAAGAAAGAATTTGCGAGACTGCAAAATTTACACACTTAAATTAAAATGTTAACTTGATGTAGCGTGAGCAGATCAAATGTACTGCCCTTTTATTTTCACATTTAACTAATTGTGACAGCCTTAATAGATGTAGTTTAATTGTGCATGGGGCATTCTTGGCCCTTATCTTGAATTTAGGAAGCATTTTATGTTAATTTGTAATTTCTGCCCCAGCCCATGTTTATTTCCGACCATATGCGGCAAAAAAAAGACATTACATTTTACATCCCTCCCAAAAATCAATTCGCTTGTGAATTTGCCATCTAGTTTAAACATAATTGGCCTAATCAAAAATTTCTTACAACTTACCCTTCATATGCAAGTTGCTAATCGAGGATTTGGTCAATGTTTTAGCCATAATTTGTCCTCCATCCAACGATCATTAAAACAGCAACCTCCCAGCATGGTTAAATTTACCACTCTGCTCCATCAGAGGGCGCACATCCAAAAAGACTCGAGCAGATTTATTTTTATGTGCAAAATGCATATTTTATCTAAAAAGAAAAGTACTCCATAAAAATACAAATTTGTATATAACTTTTTTATATTCATTATATTTGAAGAAACTATAAGAATCCGAGTGATAAGCGTGTAATCAATAATCTAGTACAGCTTTTATTAACAGTTTGTATGTTTATAGTTATAGTCCCTCTGTGAATGATTAATACCATCAAGCTGCCACCTGCTGCTGGTATGAGAGTTATTTTCTCACACAGCCAGGGAAATTAGGCTACTTGGCTTTGCAGTGTGTTCAACTGCAACTTTATTGCACTGACACGACAGCTTTGTTTAAATGTTTGTGTTATTGTGTGCATTACCGCAGCCTTAGTTTTGTGACACTTCATTGCTACTGGAATCTCTTTTCTACAGTGTCTCCCAGTCTTCTCTCTCTTCTGGAAACTCTTTACTACAGTGTCTCCCAGTCTTCTCTCTCTTGTCTACAGCTAGTGCAAAACGCAGCTGCTAGACTACTCTCTGGCACCCGCAAGTATTAGCCGGTAACACCTATTTTATCTGAACTGCATTGGTTACCCATCAAATATCAAATTGATTTTAAAATTCTTTTATTCGTTTATAAAGCCCTCAATAATCTTTGCCCTCAGTATCTGACAGACTTTCTCTGTCCCTAGACCCCGTCTAGAATATTGACATCCAGCGATCTCTGTCTACTTACCATGCCTAGATCTAGACATAAAAAAACGAGGTGATTGCGCCTTTTGCAACTGCTGGTCCGAAACTTTGGAACAGTCTACCGTTTCATATTAGGTCAGCCCCCTCTGTTTCTGCTTTTAAGTCTGCTCTAAAGACATATCTATTCTCTCTTGCCTTCAGTACTCCTTGATTTCTGGCTCAATTGTTGCTTTATTGTTGTGTTTTAAATTTGATTGTCTTGTTTGTTCATTTGTCTGTTGTTTTATTTCTTAATTTATATTCTATTTTTTTATTATGTACAGCACTTTGGTCAACTTCGGTTGTTTTTAAATATTGTATTGTATTGTAAGTTTAAGCTTTGTTGAATTATTTATTACAAAGACGATGTGACAGGAAACTATCGTCTTTGTATAATAACTATATTTCAATAAAGCACTCTGTAAGTCAGTCACAGATTTGAAGTTTAACTACATTCTTCTAACTACGTTTTCTGACAAGTAGTATTTGATATGGGTAAAATGATGTAGGTTTCTCCAACTTCATTGCTGCTTGGTGATTGCATTTTTGTAAAATGCATTTTGAGATACTTGGCTGTATGAAGTCAACTCTCTATACAGCCTGTGGTGCAGCAGAAACACATCATGGCAATTAAACTGTACTTTCTAGATTTTAACTTTGAACTGCAACATAAGAACAGAAAAGTACACAAGAACACAAGCACAGACCAAAATCGCACTTTTTGTACGTCTTATGTATCTATAGATCTGAATAAAGGTAATGTTTTTGAAATGTCATTTAAAATGCGTTTATAGTAGTAAAATACAAGATTTTATAGTGACTATAAAAACAATGTTTTAGCCAAAAAGGCATTTTGGTAAAAAAGGTCCCAGCCCCTTAGACATGTGTTCCTAAACCAAAATGGCCATGTTAAAGACAAAAATGTAATGATTATTTCTTAGTCGTGATTGTGTTTTAGAAATGATTTAATAGTATAAACTGATTAATAGAAACTAAACTTGCCAATTCTAATGCAGTTTTTGCTACTGAAATTTAATCTGAGAAGCTTTTCAAACAGTTCTTTCTTAACACTGTCTTACTTGTTAAAGAAGGACTGGGAAAACTGGTTTAAGGTCTAATCCACTCTTTATAAAACCTAATGCCCAAATAGTACACTAAAAATATTTTTTTTATTAGATCTGGTACTATTTGTTGTACTCAAAAAATAGTGTATGTAGTAGTTGTCAAAACTAACAGAAGATTTTTTTTCTCCTGTTTTGCTCTGTGATGAAAGGAGATTCAGCAGGAGACTGATATCCCAGAGAGAGAGCTTGTGCGGGCGCTACAGTCTCTAGCCTGTGGAAAGCCAACACAGCGAGTCCTTACTAAAGAGCCTAAATCTAAAGAGATTGAGAATGGCCATGTGTTTACTGTCAATGACCAGTTCACCTCCAGATTGCACAGAGTCAAGATTCAAACAGGTAATGCTGCTTTTCTTAATGTAGTTCTTAAGCCAAGTCAAGCCTAAGAATCTTCATTGCAATATTTGGCAGTTCCATGTAATGAAGTACCGAATTCATCTATACAATCTCTTTAAGGTCTTAAAGGTAGTACTCAGTAATGTTTGCTAATTAAACAGTTTACACAAAGAAATTAATCACTAAAGATATGTGAACCTACTTGAGCTGACGACAGTTTATTCTACATAGAGCAGGCCATGCCTTCATGGATTTAGTCATGTTTAAATTACACGGTCAGTCGTTTACTAAAAAATAAAACCACAAACACAGATTATTGGGATACTTATTACACCAAATATTTAAAATCTATAGAATATTTGAAACACCTGTTTTTGTCTTTTCTCTGCAGTTGCAGCCAAGCAGGGTGAATCAGACCCTGAGAGGAAGGAGACACGACAGAAGGTGGATGATGACAGGAAACATGAGATTGAGGCAGCCATCGTTCGCATCATGAAGTCCAGAAAGAAGATGCAGCACAATGTTCTAGTAGCAGAGGTGCGGACCATATTTTGGTGGCAGTGGTTTAGACACATGATAGATCATGTGTTACCTGACTGTCTTTGACCAGTTTTGTTAGACATTGTCTATAGACCTTCAGTTTGACTTTTGCCCTCTTTTTCTCAGGTCACCCAGCAGCTAAGGGCACGATTCCTCCCAAGTCCTGTGGTTATTAAAAAACGTATTGAAGGACTTATTGAGAGAGAATACTTGGCAAGAACACCAGAAGATCGCAAAGTGTACACATATGTAGCATGAACAAAGAGTGAAATTAAATCTGGCACAAAAGAGTAAGCAAGCGAGAGAGCATTGTTTTTGGACACCTGACCTGGGACGTTATGTTATTTCTTTTGCTTTTTCTTTTTTTGTTCTTATTTGTACTGGGGGAAATTTGAAAAGCAAAATGAGCCTTCTCATTGTTCTTAGCAGTTCACACAAGGCCCTTGACTGGATCAGGTTGAACTCCAAGCTTTCACAGAGCATCTCTATAAGAGAAATGATTAGTGTGCTTGTGTACTCACCTAGAATCCCAGAACTGTGAATTAAAATGTATAAATAAATTACAGGAGAGACAATTAGCAAACATTTGATGGACGCTGAAAAATATATCATTATGAAATACCCTCCCAGACCTGTTGAACTTGGTTCAACAGGTTGTCTAACCATTGATCATCTGTGCTTTACCTGTTAACATTTGATTCAGAGCATGCTTTTACTCAACACAGATGGAGTAACACAGTTTATAAAATAGTGGTTTGGCTGTTTATTTATTTTTTTAAGTTTTTTCTTGTCTGACATGGCCAATCATAGAAGTCCTTTTTAAGGGGATTTTGAGATTTTTTTTTAGTATTTCAGCATTATGAAAGAACTGGTGGAACATCATATTTCAATGTATATAAATTGTAAAATAATTATTGTACTCAATACTGAAGTAAACTGTACAGGGCCTTGTTTTCATCATTAAATGTAGAAAAATGAAAAAATAAAAGGATTGGCTGTTTTGGGACAGACTGCCTGCTTTGCTTATATCTGCATAACGAATACTAAGCAGTTACAGCAGTTTGTGACATGCGACATTTCAACTTAAACTATTTTAAGCAATTCTAATTAATGCGTAATTATATGCAGGTTTTTTTACTCTATATTAAGCGAAGGGTTGAGTGTAATATTTTAAGATTTTAAAATTTACTAAATATTTGCTTAGTTTGCATAAATAGGAAAAATGTTGTTTGATTTTACAAACATGGATGAATCAAAACTATTTTCTGTGGCAATCAACAATATCACAAATGCTGTGTATAGAGCTTGACTTGTTACATTGCTGTGTGAACTTAAACCAGTAACTAGTTGCAGCACCTGAAATACGAGCCAAGTTAGGACACTCCTTATTTATTGCTATTTCTTGTTTTTAGATTTATATTTATAAAATGGTCAGTAAAACTATACAGTGACAAAAGTTTAGAGATTTCATAATTATCAAAAATGTATATGTATGCAAAAGTATATTTCTGCTTTAATATTTTTCATTACAATGAAAGATGTTGGTCTTAATATATGGTCGAGCTCATCTATTTTACATTTATGCATTTGGCAGACGACGCTTTTATCCAAAGCGATTTACATCGCATTATACTATACATTATTACTATACAAGTATGTGCAATCCCTGGGATCGAACCCATGACCTTGGCGTTGTTAACGCCATGCTCTAACCACTGAGCTACAATTTTGTAGTTTCGTTTGGAAATACATTTACATGCATGTTCAGTTTATTAATGCTATTTCTCAAGGCGCATTCAAACCTTAGACTGGTACTGTTTCTATATAAATTTGAAGTTTGACATTTGATTTTTGAACTACCTATTGACAATATAAACTCATGAAACAGTGCATCTCAGTGCTTTCCCTTCCTTTTTTCCATGCCTTGTGTGTCTGAAGTTTCTTTTTAATAACAAAACACAGAAGTATAATGCAAACTAAGTTTGATAAGTATGTTAAAAAATTGACTAACTTACACTTACACAGAGGACGCTGGTTTATAACGGACAGACGTGTTTTTGTTGTTCTGTGAGATGTCACCTCGTCCTTCCCTCTTCCTGCTGTCTCTGATAAGAGCCATGTGCTGCGCTGTAGCCTCATGTTGTCATCTGTTGAGAGAATGGGAGACGTACTTCCCAAGAGGGACTGATAACTGTACAAGTCCTTTTGAGCCGTTATCTAAATTACATTATCTAAAATACATTATCTTGTAACGACTCGATCTAAAACAGCTTTCTATGGGCCAGGCTGCCTCAGACCATCATCATTATAAATTATAACTGCTGAAGTGACGTCAGTGTAAACTGACCCAGCTAGCGCGAGCGACTCCGCACAGTTTTTGTAGATGGACGCTTAAAATGCTTGATAATGTTTGAAGTTTTTGAATTATAGTAAACGGGAGTTATGTTGCGCCAGCCGCTTTACATGAACAGCAGGGCGGATGAAACGGCAAATTCGGGCAAGTAGGGCGCGAAAACTGCTAAGTAAGTTAGCAGAAAGCTAAACAATACGAATCAAACTGCAGCTCTCTTTTGTTTGCGTCTCTAACAAGCAGCGCCGAAAGCTTTATGACGTAAGCATCAACAGTTACATTGTAACGTTTATGGTCTTTGTGCTTAGCTTCCAGTTTAAAAGATAAAGCCTTCACTTTGCTGACTAAAACAACCGGAAACAAGGCATAAAGCCTGTAATTAACATACCAAGAGTTCTAATACATGGACACTTTAATTTAATTTTGGTTATGGACATTAATGTGAATACATTTTAGTATCTTCAGATCATAATAATATAGTAATAATATTTCTTTATGAACTAACACCATGCTGAAGTATATTTAACTAACAGTTTGAGTAATTAAACAGTTTGATTAATATGATCTGAAAGGTTGACTTTTACCTCTCTAAAAATAAATGGCAGATGTTGTTTAAAGATTGTTGTTTAAACCATTTTTCTTTCTTTTAGATCAGACTGCAGTAAAATATCATGCAGCAGCAGTAAGCCCATTTCATTTTGTACATTTCCTTTAACAGAAGTTTTGTTCTAAGTCACCTTTGTTTAAATTTTTGTATTTTATATATTGTATACTTTCTGTATACTGGTTTATGTTTTGTATCCTGAACTATATATAAGGAAAGTTAATTGAAACATGTTAGAAAATGTTTGTAACACTGCAATGCATGCCACACAATGCTATTCTTGTTAGATTACTTGACTATTTAGTGTGCTAGTCTTTATGAGTAACTACAATAACAAAAATACAAAAGTTATGATAAATTATTATGCGTGTTCTTGCGCATTATGGAGGAGAGATGAACTGATGTACTCAGTTTAAGTATCATTTTGAAAAAGACTACTGTGTAAAGAGTTCATATACTAAAAATGCACAAGACGGATTGTAAAAAAAGGGTGTGATTTAATGCATTCATCAGATTAATTTAATTACACTGCTGTTTGTCTGTCTCTTTTGCTGCTGTTGGTTTAGTTAACCTCATGGCTGTCCCTGGTCAGGAGGCCCTTCTGCTCACCATGCACTTGCTCACCAACCCCGGCGACTCGCTCCTGCTTCAGCACACTCTTGACCGCCTGCTCAGGTGGATCTGTCCTGATCTCCGCCTCTTTCACGTGTCTGAACGGGCTTGCCCTCTTTGTGACTACACCAGGGCTTGGCTGTGCCCTGTAGCTGGCTACCCTTCACATGCAGTGACCCTCTTTCTGCACGAATCTCATGGAGAGGAGCGTGTCCTCAGGGTGCTGGAATTTCTTCAGTGTCCGCCCTGGCAGTACCACCATACGGAGAACTGTGGTGGCAAAACGGGCAGCGCCACCACATCCCCTTCCAACACCCTCCTAAGGCCCTATCTCCTTCCCAGTCGGGACTTCTACAGCCTTGGTGTGGGAATGCCAGTGTGGGGGGTCCGGACAGTGCATTATGGAGGGGAGGTGGTGCGGGTGACTCTACACAGCACTTATGATAATTTTGAGGACACAGTGCACTTGTACGAGATGGTGTTGCAGAGGAGGGCAGAGAAGCAGAAAACAGGCTTTTGCTGGTTCACACTGTTTACAGAACGAGGTTTTAGTCTGCAGTTTGCCATCAAGCAGCTATTACCAGGGGTCAAAGTGGAGCCCTGCTACTCCTCTGTGCTGCAATTTAGGGTAGGTGAGGTCGGACAGCTGGTGCCCTTACTGCCCAACACCTGCTCACCCATTAGCTCCACCCGCTGGCACACTGAAGACCTGGATGGCAACAAGATCCTCTTTCAAGTAAGTGATAAAAATGTGTGTTATTTTAAAGCTACACACTGTGGAAAAACATGATATTGGGCATGCAGGCTTTAGATTAAAATCAACAGGTGCGTATGTGCATACATTTTTTTTCTTCCCTGTTTTTATTTTGATAAAATCTAACTATTCTGAATCAAGGAGAACATGCCTGCATTTACCAATCTGCATAGTACATGTAAAGTAATGCACAACATCGACACAGTGCTTTCAAACATGCAAGACCTTTTACTTCTCTTTCTGCAGTGCACAACACACATGAGGAGGAGGAGCCAATGCCAATCGACCACAGACTCCGAAGTGTTTCTTAAAGACACACTGTCAAGATGATAATACATTACATCTCCCCTCCTCAGCATAAAACATTCAAACTCAACCAATACAATTACAAATACAGCTAATATGAATGTTAAACACCTGGTTGCTATTTTTCTTGTCTTTTTTTAATACTTCTACAGATACCATGCAAAACATTCATGTAAAACATGAACAAAGTAATTAAGCACACATTCCATGTAAAATGTAGTCAATGATGCATGTAACAATAACAATAAACCGTCAAGCATCATTACATCTATCTAGGAAGGAGAGGTTGCCAGCACGTCACTTCCACAAGGTGTCTTTACCAAACCTTTCCCTGACTATAAGCAGAGCCTGTTTGGAGGCTTCAGTACTGCTCATTCTGCTTCGCCATTGGAGTGTGGCGTTTGTGGTGATGACGTTTTATGCGGGACTCCATAGCTTTGGCAGAAGTCCTTAAATTCCTCTGTGGAATACTGTGGACCATTGTCCGTACGAAGAGTGGTAGGGATTCCGTGACTGCTGAATTGAGCCTTGAGAGCTTCCACGACAGCACTGGAATATAGACCTTTCAACTTATCCACCTCAATGAATTTTGAATAGTAATCCACCAACAGAACATAATGATTACCTTCAAACTCAAACAGATCTAAAGCTACTTTGAATGGCAGTTCAGGAGTTTCTGTTGGCTTGAGCGGGTCTCTGGGTAGCCGATTCTGGAAATCAGCACACTTACTGCAGTTCTTTACTATTTCCTCTATTTCGGCACTCATACCAGTATAGGACCTCACAAGCTCTCTGCTTGCTTTTCACTATTCCCAAGAGAGACTGATGTACAACTTTCAGCATATGATCTTGCATGAAAGGAGGTACTACTATACGGAGGCCTTTATAGATCACGCCATCCACTATAGCAAGCTGACTTTGAGAGTCCCAATACGGTTGGATTACTGTAGGTACGTCACATCTGTGGTTTGGCCACCCTTGCTGTATCATTTGTTTGAGGGCGCTGAGTTCGTTTTTTGAGCACTCCTTGAGGTCGGAGTACTTCTGCTCACTAACTGAGACGAAACAGAGCATAGAGATACACTCCAAGCCTTCAATTTCTGACTTTTTCCCAGGTAGTTGTGCTCTAGGCAATGTGTTCCGGCAGCTCCATGTCTTTCCCTTGCCTGTATTTTACTGTCATGTCATACCACTGGAGTCGAAGACGCATTCTTTGTAAGCGCATGGGGGTAGAGATGAGTGGCTTCTTAAAAATTTCTTCCAGAGGCTTTTTTTTTGGTCATTGTACACTGTGACATGGTTTCCAAAGATGAAGTTGTGAAATTTTGTACAGGCGTGAACTGTTGAGAGCATCTCCTTCTCAATTTGCGCGTAGCGCGTTTCGGTGTCTGTAAACGATCGAGACGAGAAGGCAACTGGATGATCGTCCTGCAGCAGGACAGCACCCAGGCCGCTGCTGCTGGCATCACAGAAATTTTCGACAGGCTTAGACGGCTCAAAGAATTTTAGCATTGGAGACTGTGTGCATAAGTCTTTAAATTTGTCAAACGCTTTCTGCGCCGGCTGCCATGCAAACTCAACATTAGTCTTTAGAAGCTGACGCAGTGGTGCATCCACGTCACTGAGTTTTGGCAATAACTTCAACAAGTAGGTAACAAAGCCTAGGAAGTGACGGACACTGTCCTTGTTTGTTGGTGCTGGCATGGACTTAACAGCTTCAATTTTAGCTGGGTCTGCCTTTAGACCCTCGGCTGTTATTAGATGTCCTACATATGGCACAGATGATTGCTTGATGTGGCATTTATCGAAGTTGAGGCTCAGATTGTAGCTTGTGGCTCTCTGGATTACTTTATGGAGGATCTCATCATGCTCCTTTTCTTTGGGAGCTGCTATCAGGATGTCGTCCATAATGCTTATCGCACCACTGATCCCCTCAGGCATTTCATCTATTATTCGTTAAAAGATCTCTGGTGAGCATTTCAAGCCAAAGGGAAGCCTCAGCCACCTAAACCTCCCAATGAGTGTGTTAAAAGTTGTCAACAAAGATGATGCTTTGTCCAGTTCTATTTGTAAGAACCCAGATTTCACATCCAGGACTAAGAAACGTTGGCGCTCGGGATTGCAGAGACTACTTCTTCAACGGTGCGCATCGAGAAGTGCTCACGCTTTATGGCCTTATTTAAATAACTCGGCTCGATGTAAATCCTTATCTTGCCATTTCGAACAGCTGTTACCAACGAGCTTACCCACTCAGTCGGTTGGTCGACTTTGGTGATGTATCGAATTTTGACCATCTCTTGTAATTTCTCTATGTTCTTTCTGAGCGCTGCTGGTTGCCGTCGGACTGGATGAACTACACCTTTTGCATTTGGGTCAATCTTGATTGTGTACTTGCCCGGCAAAGTTCCTGTAGTATGCGCCAACTCTGGATAATCATCTAGCCCTGCTGGCACATTCTGTGTTTTCAATGCATCACTGGAGCATTTTTCTTTGTTTTTCAGATTTGTTTTCTTGTGAGATCACGTATCACGTTTTCTTGTGAGATATCCACAATCTCGAACTCTGCTTTTACAGTAGCACTCTTGTGTTTAATCCTAAAATCAACTGCTGCTACTGGTTTTAGCTTGTGGTTGGAGTATGACTGCAGCACTTGATGCGAACGTTTAAGCTCACTAGTGTGGATAAGTGCCTAATAATTACTCAGTCAATGTATTACACTTTGCAGCAGTACCAATTCTGAATGGCACTTTCTGTGACAGAATCTCAATGTCTGCTGTCCATTTGTCGCTACTCACGTCACGTTGAGAATTTCCTCATTTTTTGTTTCTGATTCCTTTTCAACACTTACTGTGTTGACCGATCTTTTGCGACATACTGCAACCCAGTGGTTTGGTTTGTGACAGTAGGAACAAACAGAGCCTTTTGCTGGACATTTTCCTTGGTTCCACTTATGCTGTGGGTCTTTACCACAACTTGTGCACTTTTTGGGTCGGTTTACATACTTTTCTTTCTGAACATATTTAGTTTGATCCTTCTGATATTTTGTTTTCACATGCACTGCACACACTTGAGACTCTTCTTTCCTAACGATTTGAATCTGTTTCTGTGAAAGTTCAAATTGCTGAGCGATTTCAAGCGCTTTCAGCAGCGTCAAATCTTCACCCTTGTCTAGTAGTCTTTCTTGAACGCACTTCTCTCTGACTCCAGCATTTATTGCATCGATCAACATGTCATCTGGATCGGCATACTCGCAATCCATTAGTATAAGCCTTAAGTCCTTTACAAAGTGATCGAAACTCTCAGCAATCCCTTGTTTTCTTTGCTTAAAATGGTGTCTGGCTATCCTCTTGTTCTTTCTCGGCCTTATGTAGCTGGCGAATTTGTCCAGAACTTTAAACGGATCATTTTTCTCACCTTCCATCCAGCTAAATGTCTTGTAAATTTCCCAGCCTTGTTCGCCGATCCACGTACCCAGCCAGCCTGCGCGCTGTTTCACGGATAGGATAGCAGGCCCTCGAAGACAAACATGACGTGGCTCTGAAATCTCTCGAATTCTTAAAACAAATCCAGAGTGTCCCAGTCGATTCTTGGGTGATCGAACTGCGAGGATGCCATTCTGCCTAATCTGAGGTTAGACTTTTGACACCATGTAAAGTAATGCACAACACCGACACAGCGTTTTTAAACATGCGAGAGCTTTTACTTCTCTTTCTGCAGTGCACAACACACATAAGGAGGAGGAGCCTATGCCAATCGACCACAGATTTCTAAGTGTTTTTTAAAGACACACTGTCAAGATAACAATACATTACAGTACATGCCTGAACAATCTCCATATAAGGACTTTTCACACATCCTTCCCTGTGCAGTCCGTCATCACCATTTCCAAACAATTTCTAATTTGGGCTAGACTACCAGTGATTAATCTACTACATCAGGGCTCACAAAATCGCTATTGTGTCATCCAGTCGGGCTACTTAAATGTATTTCCGCCCTGCCCGTCGGGCTATCTTATAAAGAGGACAGATATATGTTGCAATGCTTTTGCATTCTGTCACAAATTTGGTCGGGTAATTATGTTGTATGTAATTTTCTGGCATCGGAGAGCCACTATCAATATGTGGGGTATGTAAATCGCGTTTGAATGCACACTCGCTTTTAACTTTCAATTCGTGTATCAGTGACGCTCGTCCCGTCAGTCATTACTATACTCACGTATAGATTGCAGATTGCTGGAGATTGCATGCGCAGTGGAGAGAATTGCAAAAATGGCTGATGGTTATGTGTGTGAAAATAAGAGGCATGTTCTGAAGTCGACAGCAATGCACAGATGGAAAAAGCTGATGAGGGAGATGCTATGCCCTCAACGTCGAGTGGCATTTTCTTATCTGTGATTTCACTTGGTATTTCAGATTCAGAATCTGGCACAGACGGAATTATGTTCTATATTGTTTTTACAAATTCATAGAGATTTCAGTTCAGTTAGAACCAAATATTTGTATTGATGATTGTAAAGTAAATATTTTATATGGTTGTTGTTATTTGTGTTTTGAAAATGTTTTTGATTGATGTTTTGTCATTTTTACAATATTCTGCATTAAAAATAATGTCTTTTTTTTATTTGGGCTACTTAAATTTGTTTCGACCTACCAAAATCTGAAGAGTGAAATTTTGAATGCCCTGTACATAATATCGTTTTTTAATGTAAATAAAACTTTGAAGCATCACTTAATCATTTCAAAATACTCTACACTTCAAAATACTCTATAACAATATCTAGGAATTAATGTATTGATGAAAGATGATTTGGGTGCAGAAAAGGCTTGCACTGTTTTTACTTAAAGTTGTATGACTCTGTTGTGAGTTAACACTTCCACTTAACCATGAGGCAGATACAAAGATGGAGAGGAAGAAATTAGTCTGAAGACAAAGTGATGATACAATACAATGATAATATTGAATAACCTTTATTATTTCTCAATGCCCAGTCTGACTTAATCTGACAAGAAACAGATTCAGAAGGTGGTGTTATACAAAGCAAATATGGTGGATCACAACATTGTCCTGTGCCGCTTTTAAAAACCTTGAGATTTAGACTTTGCCCTACCTCTACTTGTAAAAAAGAAAAGTATAAGAAAAAGAGAGTAATAGTTATGCTTTGCTTCGCAAGTACCACTAATAAATAAAATAGAATGAATTATAAAAGGATAAGAAAGGTAATACAATACAAATGTCTTTATTCAGGAGTAAGAGTTTCAGTCAGCTCTGATAACACACACATAGGTTGCTTTTAAGAAACTCAGATCCCTATCATTTAGGAAAAGCTGTAAGTTTTAAATTGATAAAGTCTGGCTTTCTCCTGCAGGTTAAAGGCTCTGCACAATCCCAGGGGTTAATTACATCTGCTTTTCCTCTAAGTGTTCCCAGCCTGCCCTCCAGAAACCTGCTAAGGAACTGTGTGTCCAGCAGAGCCCCATCAGCCCCTTCCTGCAGCAAACTGTCAAATCAGAGGGAGCGTACCCTGGGACGCTCTTGTGTGGAGCTGCCTCTGGATTACTTTACTCGTAGTTTAAAATTAGGGGCATGTGGTGGAGAGAGTTTTGGGTCGGACAGCACCTGTAGCACCCCTGCTGAAAGCTCATGTTATTCCTCCCAGCGCAGCAGCCCGGCATGCCTGTCTGTCCACCAGTATGAACCAATGATAACCTCTAAAGCCTCTATATCCTGTTTCTTGCCGGAAGAGGCGGAGCCAGAAACCAACGTGGACACAGGTTGTGCTGTAAACCTGTGGCCTGAAGGGTCAATAAGAGCTTCTGCTTTGGAGACTGTAGTCAGTGACCTAAAACCTGGTCTGCCTGAAACGCAATATACTGTAAGAGAGACCTCAGGGATGCTAGAAGACCCCTTGACACAGATACAGTGTCACAGTCTGCATCAACATGCACAAGTAGATGAATTCTTTATCTGACTGTTCTCATTGAGTCAGAGTAAATACGTCCATTTCAGTGGGTATAAAGTTGTCTTTGCACAGGCTTTTAAGTATGGCAAGGCCTTGGAAAAGAGTCAGCAGGGACAAATTTTGGGAATAGTATTTCAATGACCTTGGAATTGTCTTTCTGTGCATTGTTTGGATCACAACTAACACAAGTAATACCTAAATGCAGGTTATCAGCCAATACCAAATACTGATCTGATACCAGGGGCCCCATTATAAAATGTTGCATAGAAACCATGCTATTTTTAATCTAAAATAATTTCTCAAATGTGCGTATTGGTGATTCAGAGAAAACAAATGTACACACACCCTGTAAAAGATGTGTATAGAACTGTCCAGATGGACCTTATTATTGTTATTAAGGTCAATCCCAAAGGGGCAAAGACCCCTATTGTATCCCTTTAGTTTTCTTCTTTTCCTTTTTCCACCAACATTTTGAAAAAACAACTTTTTAAAACTCCTCCTAGGGCATTTGTCCAATTTGCACAAAACTTGGTACATAGCATATAGAGACATTGATGACAGAAATGTTAAGTTTTTCAGTACACTCAACCGTTCTTGTATACTGCTTCAACAAATTTCATGGCAAGCACGCAAAAATGGATGAGGCTGTATCTTTGCAAATCTTTTGTGTATTGACATAAAACTTGTTACGTCATCACAGGCATGACCTGAATGAATGCATGCAATTGTGAAACTTTACCAAACTTGATATTTATCATCGTCATTGTCTGAGGGTACTTACAAAGTTTGGAGCCAGCACCACCTAGTGGTCAAAACGAAAATTTACGAAACTGCTTATAACTTTTAATTTGCCTTATTGTCATGAGACTTTATCTTTTAAAATTCCCTGGCTTGTAAAGTGCTACAGTACCAGAATTTTCATAGGCGATTGTACTTTGTCTATTTTGAGTTCTTTTGAAAACCTTTTCGTATGCTTGTATGTCCGCTTTGCATAGAAGTACTTCCAAGTAACTGTTCCACGTTAAAAACAGACATAAATCTGAAAGTTGGTGTGGATTTTAGGTTGCACATACTCTAAAATCAAATCTGTGCACACAAATGATTTTTAAATGAGGTCCCAGCATTTTTATCATTTTATAAAAAATCATTATATTTAACTGATTGGGCACAAACTTATACATACTGCTTCATTATAAAAGAAGAAAAAACTATGTGTAAAAAATAAACTTACTAATTATTATAATATGATATATATAATATGCCTAATATAATTCCTTAACATTGATTCCTAAAGTGATCCTGAAGCTCTTTGTGATGTCACAGCACTTTAAAAGTTAACTGGGCAGCAGATGCACCTCCAGACAAATGGACCATATGTGGATTGTTTAGCTGTTTTGACTGTCAGTCATGTGGCCATGCATGAAACACAGCGTCACACATGCAGTATTTTGTGCAGGGTGCTCTGGTTGTATACTGCAGATTTTTAAGAATTTAGTAGTTCATAAATACTTTCCATCCATAGTCCATTCAGTGTATACAAGACGTGCATACATGATACGTACTGTTGAAATTGTAATATCATACTAGTATTCCAAATCTCTCACAAAGTAGTGTACAAACAAAATTTGACTTTAACAATCATTGAATAACATTTTTAAGGCATTTAGCATGACAATGAAGCTTAATTAGTTTATTTTTTGTGAAACTATATTTGTGCTATCTTAAAACTGTTTAAATTTGTGTCCACTAAATTGAAATTAAAAATCAAAAAAGGGTAAAAAAAGAAGCTTTTTATTCTTTATATAGAAACATTAAAAGTTTCTATAAAAGTATTAAATAGCTGGTACTGTGTTCAGAAGTAATACTTGTGCTGAAATACAATGTAGGTCATTGACCTTTGCCAAACTAATTTAATATTTGTGTAGTAATGTCAAAAAGGGCATTTGAATTAAATCAAATAAATCAAGTGTTGTCCTCATTAATATACTTTCTGTTGTTCATTATGTCATTATGTCCAGAACTAAAGTCTCTAACTTTGAAAGTAGTTATATTAAGGCATAGCAGCTGTGTTCTGAGATGCTACGAATAGCCCAAATTTGTTCTCTATATTTGCTCTCTTTTTCTTTGAGCACTCAACATTAAACTTATTATAACTGAATTATTCACCCATCACTCATTGTATTTGTAGATCACAACAGAGGCAAACATTTTTTTCCTGTTATGAATTGCACATTTTAAATGCGTCTTAATTTTTAAAAAAGAATTTTTGGCTCCCTCTCCTGGTCAAAGCAGAACTCTCTAATGATGAAGTCCTTTGGCAGCCAATCCACTGCAGTCTTTCTGCCCATTTTCCAGTTGCAGTGATGCGCACCTTCCCTGGGTCGAACCTCCAGTACTGCTGTTCTTTAAAGAAGTACAGTTTTCCATCAGGTCGGGTCAGAACCCCGTTTACCCCCTGTGGAATCCCCTTCCAGTCACTGAGAGGGCGAGGGTAGTATGGCTCCAGTTTAAGAGTCTCTACATTTAGAACAAAGTACCGGGATCCTTTCAGAAGAACCACCTGGCGCAGTGGCCAGTAAAAGAAGGCACAGTCAGGGTGCTTGGGCAAGTCTAACTGACTGTTTTTCATGGGGAATCCAGGGTCCAGATCACCACCTGAGTAACGCCACATTAGTTTTCCTACAAGGGGTAAAATACATGAAAATGTTAAAGTATTGTTAAAGGACAGGTTTGCCTAAAATGAAGATTCTGTCATTATTTACCAAATCTGTATGTTTTTTTGTCTTTCTTGGAACACAAAATATGTTTTTCAGTCTGTTCACATTGCTCATTTCCATGTGACATAATTATTTAAGGGTCACAGACTGTTTACTATGGCTTTAAAAAGGCAACAATAACAGTCTAAAAATAGCTTTATTTGAGGTACAGAAATTTTGTTATTTGCAAAATTCATTAATTGCTAAAATCTTGTGCCCCGTTACTACCAAAATGTTTCTAAAAATTTACCTTTTGTGTTCCACAGATAAATGGAGAAAATATGGGTTTGGACGACATCAGGGTGAGTAAAATGGGGAATTTTTGGTTTTGAGTGAACTATTTTTAAAGTCTTTTGTGTCCAGTGTTTGGAATAGTCTAAACTCCTGAATCATTAACACAGTCTACCTTTAAAGAAGTAGAGTTTGCTGTCCAGTGGGGAGAATGTAGCTGCTTCAATAGCCAATGGGAGCTGTGGCCAACGTGTGTGCAAAGGATGAGGAAGGCTCACACTGCCATTAGATACCGTCCAAAACAGACGACCCTTCAACACCAGCACTGTCCCATTCTTATCTACAAAACAAGGTCAAGTTTAATGTTATGAAGTATTTGGCGTTATCAAAAGAAATCTCTTGTTGTTCTTACCCATAGTGATGGCGTCAAAAAAGTCTTGACAGTACTGGTCTTTATCCCCCTGTATGGCCCGAATGAGAGCCCTTCCAGTCAACTGCTTAAATGTCCCTCCGGATGGTTTACCTGTTTACCCAAACATGCAGTGTGTCAGTATGTACTACAATAACATATTTATAACTTTGATTCTCTTTAAGACAAACCTGTATGACTTTTTGCTTCTGAGGAACAAGATAGCACAAAAGAAGATATTTTTGTAGTATGTTGGTAATCAAACAAGAGGCACTCATTGACTTCCACTGCATGGACGCAAAACTGCTGAGACATTTCTCAAAAATAATTTTGTGTTCCACAGAAGAAAAACTCATTCAGGGAAGGATTTTCTTTCATACCATTTTAAAGAAGGCTATCTTGTATCTGTAGTGCAATCATTGTCTAAGAATAAAAATAAAATGTCTAAAGACATGTTAGCATATTAAAAGCAGATGAGGAATGCAGAACACAATGCTTCCTCTAATAAACATGAGGATGGACACACACCCATTTTCTTTCCTGAACATTTATGCGGCAGATAATATCATCAATGGACAAACAGGGTTAGGCAAAAATAGTTACTAAATGCATATTACTTTAAAAACTAAAATAACACTCTACAGGGAAGCACACATTATGTTTGGATTTTTACACTATAAGGATGGACACAAAAAAAGAAACAGTCCAGCGTGTGCAATTTAATGTATTATTGTGATGACTTTACTGTCAAGAGCAAGACAGGAACAGAGACTAACATTGTGAGGAAAAAAAAGTAACAAAATTAGTGTGAAGGGCCCTATTGTTTTCCTTATTCTATTCCATTATTTTGTAAGGTTTTGGGGGCCTTTGGGTCCCTTAACATGCTTAAAATCTCCTGCAACTTGGCACACACATCAGAGTCATCGGCCCTGTAGTGCCCCTGGTACAAGGCACAAAAAAAGATGGTGCATATATCATACATACATGCACACACCTGTACAAAACTTGATACATGTATAAGTAATGTCGACCTGAACAACAGTCGCACTCTCCTTAGCTCAGCCTAACAGGAAGTCTGCAACTTGGATTTTCTTAAAAACGCATGGCGTGAACTTTTAAATATTCATTTTAAGGATTTCATGTGACTGTCACCAAATCGAAGGGATTTTTGATATCTCAAACGATGTTGCTATGGCGAGGTGGTAAAATTATGGCTCATGACATTGATATGACTATTTGAAGTCACGGTCATAGCACCACCAAGTGGCTACAGGAAGTGTGTCACTTAAACAAACTTTAAAATAGTCACATTTAGCCAAGTCACTTCCGACTTGGGCAAAATAATGTTTATAATAATGAGAGATAATGAGACATGGTTGATGAAATGTTGTTGAAACCTAAGCTGTATGTTTTGTGCTAGGGGCTAATGACATAGAGGTGGCTATAGTGAGTCGCAGTCATAGCGCCACTAACTGGCAGATGGAAGTATGTTATTTTAAAACAGTGTTTTAAGAGTCCTTTTAAATTTACCCAAGTTGCTTCCTACTTGGTCAGAAAAAGAAGAGATGATGAAGAAGAGAAAAATGCTGCACTGTGAATAGATTGCTGATATCTCGAACTGTGTTGCCATGGTGAGGCAATCGATTTATGGCAGTAAGTGGAACAGGAAATGTCTTATATCTTCTGCATGCATTGAGTGATCTAGATAAAACTTGGGAAATATTAAGGAGGATTAAGGACATGACGTTTCCCATACTCGGAAATTGTGCTCTGCATTTAGGCACTGGCTGCCTATCAAGTACCGTATAAATTTAAACATTTTGCTGATTACAAAGCCCTGAATAGTTTAGCTCCTCAATACCTAAGCGAGCTCCTCTCCTATTACAGTCCTTCGCGTTCACTGCAATCTGAAAATTCTGGCCAACTAATATTACCCAGAATTTCAAAAACAAGTGCTGGTGGTAGATCCGTTTCATATTTGCTGCCCAAACTTTGGAGTAGTCTTCTCAGTGTTGTCCGGAAGGCAGATACATTATGTCAGTTTAAATCTAGATTAAAGACCCACCCCTTTAATTCAGCCTACACATTGTCCTATGGATTTACTACTCAAATCCCTTTTGAGTAGTTATTAGGATGCATTAATTAGGTAAACCAGGGACACTTTCCACATGAACAGATGTACTGGCTCCACACTAAATCTCTCTGTCTTTCATTTCCCCAAGGTCCTATAGTCAGCTGTATCCGAACTCTGAGACCAGATGATGGGGGACTGGATGGAACGACCCCTGAGACAGATCATCAGGATTTGATAGACTTCCTTAGTAAACCTACCATTATATACATGCCTAGATTAAGCCTAGTTAGTTTCTATATTTTGTTCCCTGCTTGGTCGCAGTTTGATGTTATTGCTGCAATTAGTAACATTATGCTTCGCCATTTCTGTTGGTACAATTTCTCAGTGCCCGACATATTATGAAATATAATTAGAACCATCAGTTTCTCATCAATAAATAACTATAAATCACTATAATCACTATAATCAACATATCCAAGAAAGTTACAAATTGCAGCTTTAACGTGCCAGAAGAGAACTGGCCCTACCGATTGAGCCTGGTTTCTCCCACGTTTTTTTCTCCAGCTATACATCATTGGTGTTTTGGTTCCTTGCCACTGTTAACCTGTTGGCTTGCTTGCTGGGAGACTGCTGACGTCTAACTTAACCTAGGGTTTTGTAAATTGTAAACTTCTAGTATTTTTATTGTATATATTTTATGTATGTTTTTATGTATGTATGTATGTATGTATGTATGTTACTTTTACATGTTGTGTGTAGTTCATGGTACTATTGCAAATCCCTTATACCCCTGTCCCATAAAATTTTATCTTTGATATGCCATCTCCATGTAAGCTAGAACGCATATCTTGCTTAATGATTTTGTGGTTTTATCGGTTTAGTCAACCCTTTATTCATAAACATACTGTAAACCTTGTATAACTAATTAGTCGTATACATCTCTTATCTCTACATCCATTATTTGCAATAATACCATTAACATGTCTGACATTTGTTCTGTTTTATTATTATTATTATTATTATTATATATATGTAAAGTTGCTTTGAAGCAATGCAACATTGTAAAAAGTGCTATATAAATAAAATTGAATTGATAGATTAAATGTATGTGACAGCTATGCATTGTTTTCTAAAAAAAAAGCACCAGGTGGAGATGGTGCCGTGGTGTTTGCGCTGTCATTAATGCTTGCAGCTATATTTTAAGTCTGAAAGTATTAAACTAGGATTTGTGTTTCTGGCAAGAACGACACCTCAAATCTTGTGGCTAGATGGGAATTGTTATGGTAAGTAGACTCAGACAACAGCAAAATGTTTTTGAGGTGACGTTTATTGATGAGCATGTAAATTAACTAAATTGAGCAGCGACAACAGGGAGACTTGAATAGCTGATTTGATTGTTCTTACAGATGCAGGTCCAGTGGATCATGGAGAGTAAAGAGGTGATAACAGCACACACCAAGCTGGGTATCCAGGTGAGTAACAAGTGAGTTCTTTTAACAGGTGGAGGACAACAGTCAACAGACCTAGAACCAGGAGGAATCGACAAGCAAATAACACAGGATAGATCGCTGGAGCAAGGAGTAACAGATAAGTAGTCCTTTATGTCCTTCAAGAAAATTGCTCCTTTCTCTAAGATGAGTGGAAGGGGGGATTCCTTCGCTGGGCCTTCTGTGGAGAGAGAGACAGGTGGATGGTAAGGTTTCAGGAGTGATACATGGAAAGTGGGATAATTTCTATAGTGTTGAGGTCATTTTAATTGGAAGGATACTTGAATAACGTGAGAGATGATGGGGAAGGGACCAATATATCTGGGACCCAATTTCTTGCAGGACAGGCACATTTGAATGTTTCCGGTGGACAGCCAAACCTTTTGCCCGGGGTTGATAAAGTGGGCCTTTGGTCTGCCAGTCATCAGCTTGGATCTGTTGACAACTCTGAAGATAATGGTGTTCTGTGTCCCAAACCTTCTCGCTCTCCCAAAACCAGTAAATGGCAGATGGTACAATGGAGGGCTGTCCAGACCACGAGAACAACAGGGGTTGGTATCAGGGTACGTACTGGAAGGGGGTGGCTCCTGTAGAGGACTTACGAAGGGAATTCTGTGCATACTTGGACCAGCCAGTGAACTGCTTCCAGTAATCCTGGTAATCATGACAAAGGGTTAATAGAAAATGGCTGATTTCCTTAATTTTCTGACCATTGGACTAACGATGATAACTGGAATATAAGAGTTTACGGTCACACTTAGGAGAGAGAAAAGGGCCTTTCAAACACAAGATATGAATTGGGAACCCCAATCAGACACAATGTCTTCTGAGATCCCAAATGAGCTGAATACATGGTTGAAGAGAAGTTTAGCGGTTTCTATAGAAGAGAGCAGACCTTTCAGAGGAAGCAATTGACAGGACTTAGAGAATAGGTCAACAATGATTAGTATGCAGGTATTACCTTCACAGGGTGGTAGATCTGTGCTGAAATCTGAATTTTCAGGGACATGTAAAATGGGAGAGGGCACCAGCTTTGCTGTTCTTGGGAACAGGTTGGTAGGAGATGGTGAAATGGAACCTGATAAAAATAGGGCCCATCTGGCTTGACGTGAATTAAGTCTTTTAACGACCTTGAGGTATTCCAGGTCTTGTGGTCAGTGAGGACTTTGGGTGTATTGGAGACCGCTCCTACCCCTGTGGTGGAAGCATCCACTTCTACATCAAAAGGTTTATTAGGGTTGAGGGAAGAGGGTACAGGAATTTAACAGAAATCTTGTTTAGAACATGGTAATCAATACAGGGCTTCAAGCCTCCGTCCTTTATGGCTACAAAAAAGAGAGCTAGAAGCAGAAGGGGAGGTAGATGGGCAGATATAGCCTTGTTTTAGAGTTTCTTGGATATACTCCTCCATTGTCTTGCTCTGAAATGGAGTGTGGATAGATTTTACCTTAGGGCATTGGTTCACCCAGAATGAGGTCAATGGCACAGTCCCATAGCCAGTGATATTGGAGTTTGGAGGCTCTCTTGGGGCAGAATACCACATTAAAGGGGGTGTAACATGCAGGAATGAACTCCATTGTAGTTCAACAGGGCTTTCAACAGTGGTGAAGTTCACAGGGAGAGCTCTGAGGTGACCTTGGGAATTACTCTGGGTCAATGTGGAAAGCAGTCTTGGAAGCATTTGTCACCCCACTTCAGGATCTCCCCAGTGCTCCAACAGATCACTGAATTGTGCTGAATAAAACAGGGACTTGCAAGGATGACATCAGCAGTGTATCCCTCTAGAACCAGGAGGGAGATGGTGTGCAGAAGGCCCAGGTGAAGTTGTACAGGTCCCACCATAAAGCAGTCAACAGTCTAGTGGTTTTCCCTGTGATGAACTGGACTTGATAGGTTGTCTCAGTGGCCTTTTTCAGGAGCTTGAGCTGGTGACAGAGGTTACTGAATATGAAATTACCAGCTGACACAGAGTCAGAGAGAGCATGTGCTGGAAGTGACATATCGGGGTAGTTAGGACAATTTTACTGACAGAGAAAGACAGGATTTAACTCACCACAGGACATGAAGGATATGTAAACCTAACATGCCCCCCAGCACCACAATATAAAGAAAGATTGGGTCAGCCTCCTCTGGCACTCAGAAGGTTGGAGTCGTAAGTATTCGACTTGCATGGGTTCGTTGCCTGGTTCTGAAAAGCTGAGGGACTCTGGCTGGGGTGACTGCAGATGGTGTTGTTGCTTCTGTTGGCCTTTCCATAGTGGTTTGGACTCAGCTAAACATACAGATGGAATGCAGTATAAACTGTTCCAAACCAATGGTGTCATTATAGGAGGCCAAATGCAGACAGTTCAGTCCCTGTCAGTATGTGGTGAGGAGCAAGCTCTCGTTTCATTAACTAGAGGCTGCCAGGGTACGAAACTTAAGAGCGTAATCTTAAATAGATACATTTTCTTGTTTTAAATTAAATAATTGCTCACCCACTGAAGTATCTCCAAGAGATTTGCCAAAGACCTTTTGGAAGTGGAGGAGAAAATTATTCAAAGACTGTGTCACGGGACCACACTGTTGCCAGATGGCCCATTGCAATGCTCGCCACAATAGTATAGAGATAATGAACGCTATCTTAGCATGCTCGGTGGGAAAACATTGTGGCTGAATTTCCAGGGCCAACAAGCACTGAAGGAGACTTTGCAGTCCTCTAAGCCAGAGTACGGCACTGGATTGGCCATAGGACTGGTGATGACAGCAGGTGAAGAAGCATGGGTTGAGAAGGCGGAAGTGGAGGTGAGTGAGCGGCGAACTATATTTACCTGAAATGGAGCTCCTTAAATGGATCATTGCTGCTTATGGTTGCACAGTTCAGTCTAGTTCTGATCTTCTGTTATGGTAAGCAGACTTAGAAAACAGGAGAACATTATTGAAGTAATGTTTATTGATGAAACACAGATAAACAGGTAAATTAACTGTAAATTGAGCAGTGATGATGAGGAGACTTGAATAATTTATTTGATTGTCCTTACAGATGCTAGAGCTCATGGAGAGTGGGAAGGTGATGACAGCACACACTGAGCTGGTATCCAGGTGAGTAACAGGTATGGTGTCAAACCTTATCTTAGGAGCTGAATATCACAGAAATTTGTGAGTGGGCTTTTTTGACTTGGGTGAATAACACACTAGCAAACACCCAGAACTTGCTGACCACCCCCCAACACTGCAACATCATGAAAACAATTATTTGCATGAACAACAATTGCTTATATTTCCCTCAAAATAATTTAAAGTGTAGTCAGTAATAAATGATAAATAAATATGTGAAAGATAAAATAGTAATATAAATAACATAACAATAATGTGGTCCTTAAAAATGCTGACATGTTTTACCATACAATCGTTGTATAGCAGTGATGTCATCCCAACTAAGCAATGCTTTGCCACTCATCTTCTTATAGTATGGTGACATAAGAGCATGACGAACAGGTGAATGAACCAATCCCAGAGTGTGGCCAATCTCATGGGCTGTTACTAGGAACAGGTTGTGTCCTTTAAAGCCACTGAGGGTCCACCGTTCAGCCATGTCAAAGTGAGCTTCACCACGGAAGGGAGAGAAAGCATGAGCCAGAGAACCACCTAAAGAGATGAAGAAATTATTGTCTGTGGTATCCACCAGCATGCCACAGATATGTTACATACTGTAAATCCAGGGTGTCCAATCCTGCTCCTGGTGGGCCAGTGTCCTGCAGGGTTTACCCTGCAGAACACCAGCCCTCCAGGAGCAGGACTGAACACCCCTGCTGTAGATGTTAATAATGTTAAAAAATTGAACCAAAATTTAATACAAAATAATGTATATGAACAGAAGCCATTCATAATAAAAGAAAAGATATTTAACAAAAAATGTAAATGTTCATAATGCAAGCCCTCCTCCACCTGGTCCGTCGAATGCATTCCCTGTCCCATCATTATGTTCCCCTTTAAAGAAGGCCAGACGAATATCAGCTGGATCCTGACTGACCTCTTGGAAAACCAGCCCAGACACATTACTCCACAGCTGGAATGCCGTGTACACTGCCAGACGCACCTTACTGGCTGAAAGATTCTGTGGCCAGTTCATGATACGATAGGTCAGGTGGTGTTTGTACCACTTTTCTCCTGTGGAAGTATAAAACAACTGTATGTTTAGTTCCAATAACTTAAATAAACTGAGTACTTAAAATCTGTTTGCAATTTACATTCTTACATTTACTAACCATGTAAACCATTTATGTTACCTGTTCATGTAAATGAAGAAATGTTTTATATATCACAAGTGCAGTGAAGTCCAGTATGGAGTGCCACAGGGAACATAAAACTTTATGATAATAAAGGTGATGTTTACATTCCAGATGTTGGTGTCAAACCTTAAATGTAGTTTTCTCCGTTTGGTACATTTCCAAAGTTAACTGTTTGCAAAATTAGTTGGTTACAACATGTTGATGACTGTAACATGCATGTTTTGTTTTGTTATAGTGTCGTGTTTTTTAGGTCACGTTTTGTAGTTCATGTCTCTTATATTTGTTGTCTTTAGTGTCACCCTGCCCTAAATGTGTCCAGGTGTTCCCTGTTCCCCCTGATTTGTCTATGTATATATACCCCGGTGTTTGCCCATGTCTCCTGACGGTTATTGATTGTGTTCAGTTTGTTCAGTTGTGTTTGTTATTTTTGTTCATGCTAAGGATTATGTTCATGTTTAGATTTAGAACTAGGTTTAGAACTCACTTAAACTGCATATAGGTCCAGTCTCCATTTCATTGTTTGGTCAACACGTCACACTGATGTAAAAACAGCATTTTTAAACTGTCGTTGGTAAACTGCTGCAGGGGGGTCTTTAAGTAATTATAAATATTATATATAATATATATATAATATAAATATTGTTATAAAGATGTGATGTTGTAAAGACCCAAAATAATGTTTTTTCAGATGGAATTCTAATGTATGATTAAATATTAAATTCAAGTGTTTACTCCAATGTCTCAATAACTCTAGGGCTTGTTATGGTCATTTTGTTTAAGATTCCCCACAATTTTTCAAAAATTCTATTTCACATAACTGTCATATTTGCATTGACATGAAACCGAGAGTGTTATATATAAAAAGTGCAATGTTGTGACAATACAATGTAAAATAAGAGAAAAACAAATTTTTGAGAGTATTTGGAACCGTTTTAAAAATTCTATTGCTTAAAGAAAAATCTCTATGTACAGTACTCCTGGTTTCAACTAAGAAGAGCTGAGCTGAGTAAACCATTAGCTTGACAATAACCCTGCTGTCAGAGGTACAATATGCTGAGTGTTTCTCTGTTACTGCCAGCTTGCTTCTTTAAAAAAGAAGAAAAGCTAACAATAATGTGTTCATGAACATGTTTGTAAACATCAAGATTTTTGTAATAAGAGACTCATCATGTTTTACTCATGATAAATGCATATGTTCAATGAAGAAATGTAAATTTATATCAGGATACAGGATACTCAGTACAGATACAGATCTGTTTCTGCAGTGAACAATTTGCCGGTATCAGGTACTGACATGCTGCATTCCTGAAGTATTAGCAAATTCTTAAACTGACAGGTCTGAATTTATGATTTTCATAGCCCTGCCAGCTTGTACATAAAACAGAAAAAACACAGTCCTGAATATTCATCTCAAGTCAATGCTTCTTTTGCTGTATTATTGATTTTTATTCTGCCCGTCGGAGATCATGCTTAACTAAAATAAACTGTTACACTAAAAAATGGCCATTGCACAACCATGCACCAACAGGACTGTAGGTTCCTCCCTGCTCAACATGCATACCATTGGTATGGACACAAATTGCTTCCTACTGTATTTATCCCTTATTAGGTGGAACACCCTTCCTAGCAGACAAAAAATAGCCCACAATTCCATAAGCCTGAGGAAACACTCTTCCTGTCAATTGAATGGGTGGAACAGAAATTTAGGAGTTCCCATACTACACTGACTCTAAAACTGTATAATGTGAAACCTGTGACGTTGCAGAGGCAGGCTCTTCATAGTATGTTTTAACAAAGGTACTAAAAAGGACTAAAATATGTTTACTCTTCTAAATGTCTCAAAGCATTGTAAATTTTAACATATATGTGTATGAAGTGTGCATACCTGACACAATGTACCGTTTCTTACGAAGGTGTGCCTCATGTCTGCCCAAGTAACCTGTTAAGATGTTGTTGACCCTTTCTTCCCAGTTACTATGACTACTGGCATCCGTAACCCCACAGCGGGGCGAGGTCATCTTTTCCAGAGTGGCACCGTCCAGCCGTCCAGTAATAGGCAGGTGAGACAACCTCTGAAACTCTCTAAACAGAGCACACACAGGTGGATATAGTAGGTGACAAGACCATTTTTTCAACATGTTTACTGTGATTTCTGTGTAATAACCAATATGACACAGCTAAACTGGGGTAATTGGTGAATCAACAAGGATTAATAATCCCTACTACGCATATATGCTGTTTTATATGTTGTCTTATATGTGGTACCCAAGATCACATGATTATAAATGGTAAAATTACTTAAATTACTTTACTTTAATTACTTTAAAAATACTTTAATTAAAATTTTTAAAAAATTTTGTGACCACTGTATGCAATGGCCTTCTGGAAGAGCCCTTCGTAAAGGGGTTTAATTGCCAACTTTTATTTGTGATAAACCATCTCTTTCATTTACATTTACATTTAGGCATTTGGCAGACGCTTTTATCCAAAGCGACTTACATTGCATTATACTACACATTGATCACTATACATTGTGCAATCCCTGGGATCGAACCCATGACTTTGGCGTTGTTAACGCCATGCTCTAACCACTGAGCTACAGGAAAGCTCATTCAACAACGCAAATATGTCATTTGGAATTTTCCCAGTGTTCTTTAATGCTTAACGCACACTACACATGCTCACAAGCTAAAATTTAAATTAAAAGTGTCTTGTCCACATTTTTCAGCTCTTTTTGAATACATTTTTTTTCACATTTTTTTGTGAATTTAATGACACAGCAAATCTCTCACTGGCAGGGAGAATTATCTAAAGTATGAAGGTTGAAAGTTTAATTGGTAAGTAGAGATACATTTATATATACACTTTTCATAATTGCTTTACATGTTTTATTCTAATGTTATCTGCAGTATAAACACTTTACAAACATATAAACACCATATATAAACATATAAACACCACCCAATTGGTCTGAGCGGACAGAGTACGTAAGGTGAGGGAGTACTCTGCCGCAGACTGTCCACCAACTGGCAACAGGAACTGTATCACTTAAATCAAACATTAAAATAGTCAATTTGGCCACATTTATCCAAAGTCACTTCAGACTTGGCCAGAATAATGAAGAGACATGGTTGATACAAAGTTCTTAAATGCATTTGTACAGACTATCACAGACTTACAGACTATTACAGACTACAAAACACCCAGCACTGTGCCTTCCTCCAGCTCTGCCTCCCTCCCTGATGAGCTCAATCATTTCTATGTTCACTTTGACCAAAATAACAAGGAGGTCACCCACAAAGTGGAACTCCCACCTTATAACCTGCCTCTCACAGTCTCCACCTCAGATGTTTGCTCCTCTGAGCAGGGTAATTGCATGGAATGCTGCTAGCCCTGATGGTATACCTGTTGCACTCACTCCTATTATTGCCAAGTGCTTTGAGAGACTGGTTCTATCCCACCTCAAATCCTGGATTTTCTGACCCCAATCTGTTAAGTAAGATAACCTCCTCCTCCATTGTCCAGACTTTACTTGAGGATAGTAAGAGTGATAGCGCTTTAGACCAGACTCTGGATGCGACTAGGTCCATACATTGTTTGGTTCCGGTCGCAGATCCCCCGCACCGCAAACTTTGTGACCGTGAGACAGCATAGCCGCAGGACAAAACACAGCTCTTCCATTCTGATCACAGTTTCAAACAGGTTCTAACAGGTTTCAAACAGGTTCCCACTCAGTGACGCACCCACTGAGACACCTGTTAAAAGTGCCCTAGTTATTGGAGATTCTATTGTACGGAACGTGAAAATAGAGGCACCATAGTCAAATGTTTACCAGGAGTCAGAGCGCCAACATTAAAGCAAATTTAAACGTGCTGCCTAAAGCTAAACGGAAATTCAGTAAGATTATTATATACGTCGGCACAAATGATGTTCGTCTTCGTCAGTCAGAGATTACTAAAGATAATATTAAAGAGGTGTGTGAACTTGCTAGTACAATGTCGGACACGGTAATATTCTCTGGCCCCCTCCCTGCTTATCGTGGTGATGAATTACATAGCAGACTGTCATCACTAAATGGCTGGATGTCTAAATGGTGTTCACAGAACAATATAGGTTACATTAGATCATTGGAAACGTTTTTGGGAGACCTGACCCATTAAAAAGAGATGGCCTCCATCCCTCTAGGGCTGGTGCTGCTCGTTTATCTAGAACTTTGGCATATAGTCTTACTAATTCAATTACATTTTTTATATAGTGTCATTCAGGGCGTGGTACGTAATAAGCAGGATTTTAAAATTTATACAACGCTTGATAGGCAGCCAGTGTAGAGTTGACAAAACTGGGCTTATATGGTCATACTTGTTCTTTCTCGTGAGAACTCTAGCTGCTGCATTCTGAACCATCTGGAGTTTTTGGATTAATCTTGCAGGGCAGCCACCAAGTAGGACGTTACAATAATCGAGTCTTGATGTCATGATTGCATGAATTAATTTTGCAGTTTTACAAAGGCTTTCAAAGGACAAATTGTTATGAAAAATGACACCCAGATTTTTGGCTAATGAAGCAGGCTTTATAGAGCACCCATCCAGAGTAAGGCAGTGTTCTATGTTGCTCCATGTGGAGGGTTTTTGTCCAATAAGTAAAACTTCTGTTTTATCTGAATTTAATAGTAGAAAGTTGCTAGTCATCCAAGTTTTGATATCGACTATACAATCTGTTAGTTCAGTGAATTTATGAGTCTCGTTGGGCATAAAAGAAATATAGCTGAGTATTATCAGCATAACAACGGAACGAGACCATTTACGAGACCTTTTCATTCACAGCAACAAACTGGAATCGGTCAGATAAATATGATTTAAACCATGCCGGTGCAGTTCCATTTATTCCAACGTAGTACTACTAATACTACTAATATTTGACTAACTGGGGCCCAGGTCAGGAAGCAGACAGGCTTAACCAACTGTCTGCCAGCCGTCACATGCCACAGATGTCACAATTTGCAACACATAGAATCACCTAAATACTATAATATAGAGACTGTCCTCCGGACTGGTAAATACAAAAAAAACTGTAATTATATGGCAATTTAATCAATGTTAAACAAATAAAAAAGGTACATAATAACAAACAAACAAACAATTACAATTAATAAGACAAACAATTAAGAAAGCTTGGCTTGCTGAATATTACAGCTCTCTCTACAAAAGCACTTTTTGTTCATGATATGATCACAGATCAAAACCTAGATGTGTTCTGCTTGACAGAAATGGCTAAAACCGGATGATTACATTGCATTAAATAAGTCAACCCCCCAAAATTACTGTTATAAGGATGAGCCTCGTCCAAAAGGCAAAGGGGGAGGTGTTGCAGCACTTTATATGAATACATTTACAGCTACCCGAAGATCTGACTTTAGTTGAAACTCTTGAAGTAATGGTGCCTAATATAGCTTCATCTGGGGTAAATAAGCAGACTTTGTTATTTCTACTGGCTACTGTCTACAGGCCAACAGGGGGTACCACACAGACTTTATCAAGGAATTTGCTGACTTTTTATCAGAAGTAGTCACCGAGCAAATCTTAATTGTTGGTGATTTTAACATCCACGTGGATAATGAAAAGAATGCATTGGGTTTAGCTTTCAAAGACATTTTGAACACTATTGGTGTCTCACAACACGTGTCAGGACCAACTCATTGCCGTAATCATACTTTAGATTTAATCCTGTCTTATGGTATTAATGTTGATTACATCAATATTCTGCAGCAGAGCGAAGACATTTCAGATCATTATCTGGTGTCCTGTAAAATACATTTACCTATGGCTGTGTATAGGTTAATGTATTTAAGTCACCTACACCTAAGTCACCTACTTGCTATAAATACAGCAGAACAATAAATTCTTCCACTAAAGATTCTTTTATCAAAAAACCTACCTGCACTGTCTTTATTCCCTAACATAATGGATGTGTTAAGGTGGGCCGGTAGTGTTTGCGACAAAAACGCAACGGGACACGGGACCTAGACAACAAACGGTATTTAATGAATAAACGAAACACATAACAACACAAAACACTAACTGCGTAAATGAATGGAGTGATGACAAGTGCAGACAGCAGTGAAATACAAAAACTGGAGGTATTTCGGATAGCATGGAAGGAGAAAATTTCAAACTATAGAAAGGCCTTAAAAAGCTCCATATCTGCCTACTTTTCAAATCTTTTAGAAGAAAATAAACACAACCCTAGATATCTATTTGACACATTGGCTAAATTAACCAAGGATAAAGAGTCATCTGCCTCTGACAGTTGTCAATATCATAATAGTAATGATTTTATGAATATCTTTAATAACAAAATAGACACTGCAAGAGAAAAAATCATTAACATGCAACTGTCTTCAACACAAACAAATCAGATGGTGCATCGAAACCTGCTCGAAGGACCAACTCCAGTCATTCTCTACTATAGATAGGGATGAACTGTCAAAAATAATCATAGCATCTAAATAAACAACATGTATGCTTGATCCTATAACTACCAGGCTGCTGAAAGAGATGCTGCCTGAAATTATAGACCCTCTACATAGTATTATTAATACATCATTGGTGTTGGTATATGTCCCAAAACCTTGCAAACTGGCTGTTATCAGACCCCTTATTAAAAAACCACAGCTTGATCTCAGGGAACTAGTAAACTACAGACCCATCTCAAATTTACCTTTTATCTCAAAAATACTGGAAAAGGTGGTGTCTTCACAGATTTGCTCTTTCCTGGAAAGAAATGCTATCTGCTAATCTATGAGAATTCCAGTCAGGATTCAGGCCATATCATAGTACAGAGACTGCTCTCATCAGAGTTGAATGATCTGCTTTTGTCAGCCGGCATGCATCTCTTTTCTAGTATTACTCGAGCTTAGCGCAGCCTTTGACACTATTGACCACAGCATTCTACTAAATAGGCTTGAAAACTACGTTGGCATAAATGAAACTGCACTGGCATGGTTTAAATCAAGTTACAAGTTACAAGTGGAGTTTATTGTCATTTCAACCATATACAAGTACACAGTGAAACGAGACAACGTTCCTCCAGAAACAAGGTGCTTAATGAGACAAACACTAAACATCACAGACATACAGGGCTACATAATTAACAGTATATACATAAAGTGCACAAGTGCAAAAACAGCACAAGACATTGACGGATTCTAAACATTTAAGTGTAAACATTTGGATGTGTATTTGGCAGCAAGACTGTAAACCGTAAACAGTAAAACAGATTGTAAACATGGTTTGGTGTGTAAACATATGCATTCTTTTGGCAGCCAGATGTGCAAAGGGACATAGTGCAAAAATATATTAGTGCAAAAGAGGGGGGTGGGGGGAATGTCCAGTTGTGTATGTATATATATGAATTGTGTGTGTGTGTGTGTGAAATCCTTC
>JAZGTJ010003246.1:9497-30972 GCA_036877575.1 Botia almorhae | reverse complement strand
CACACACACACACACACACACACACACACACACCAAACACCCCAAACACACACACCAAACATACACACACACCCCAAACACACACACACACCCCAAACACACACTCACACACCCCAAACACACATCCAAAACACACACAATACACACAATACTGCATCTGTATCTAAAGCAGTTGTAGGCAAGGCTGCAGTCAATAGTTATATTAAGGAATCTTGCACAGCTAGGTTACAGCTTCTGAAGAATTTCGAGTGGTGCTTGCCGGGGCATTGCTATGTATACCTCATTTTATTTGCCGTGCTGAAAATAGGTGTGCTTTTACTTTTTCAAACAATCAGACATAGCAACAACCACATAGCAATGCACTGAAAGGTGTCACTTAGAACACCTTAGCAACTGCTTAGCAATACCTTGGCAACCAAACAGCCCAGCATCAAGCACCACCATTGCTTACACGTTCTTCAGCAAATGTGAAAATTTAGGCCTAGTTAAATTCATTTATTGTTGCCCCAAAACACATCAAAGAATAAATGAGATTCAGCTACAATGAACGGCCTTCATCGTCTTTTAAACGATTATATTTTTCACAAAAACAATTGAAAAAAATATCCTTAAAATAGAACGACACTTATATTCATTAACGTATTAAAAACCTGGAATTATAAAGGCAACGTCAGCTATATACTGTAGCATTAAATCCAGATGAATGTCTAATGTCTGATTAGTTCGGAATGACAGACTGCTTTTTCCTAAAGAATCATTTTTAAAAGCCGTGTGAAGCGTTTCCTGGATTTTAATGTTGATGCCAGACTCTCAGAGAATAAAATATAAATATGTGCATTATTATGTTCATCTTATTTATCCATTAGAGGATTTTGAGGCATTAGAAAACGTGATAATTGACCATTTATGGGCTCTTGAAGCATCTCCATTAGCATATTAATTGAGGGCTGATTTCTCAGACTGACAATGACTGCAAGAGTGCAGATGATTACGATAAACACCTTCTTTCATCAGCACAATATTCCACACGCACACTTTGATGTTCCAGTTGGTATCAGAGCAAATGAAATCATTAGAAACCTAATTTGTCCTCTTGTTTGACTGCACTCATCTCCAAACAAATTTCACAAATGCGAGATATTACAGGTGAGGTTGACAACAGATGGAAAAATAAGTAAATAAATCACAATTAAGAAAAGTGATTTGGAAAGACTTGCTAATTTAAGAACTCTTCATCGATTTGCTGCTGTCAGTATGTGTGAAAATTTCCCGATGCATAACGAGGGCTCTCGCCGTCCGTCCACATGACTCTGGTTATGCGTTTCTTTTCCCTCTCACTTATCCCAAGAACGAGAAGGTAATTTCTGCGGAATATCAATCCCTTCCTCCTGCAATTTTTAATTATGTAACAAAACTTTACAGCAAAAACTTTTTTGATAACGTTGAAAGAGCTTTTAGAGAATGTTAGCCAACTTTCTGAGAAAATGTCTACAAACTAGTAACAAAATAAATATTCAACTACATTGAAGCGATCTGAAGGGCCAATTAGATTATATCATTTAATCTGTTCTGTATATTATATGGGTCAGAATCAATGAGGCTTTTTAATTAAGAGGAAGTTAATATGCCTAAAACAGTAGTACAATAAGACAATGAGTGAGAACAGTTGATGGTCATCACAGATTAACATAATACTTGCTTGTTTCTGTGCTTAAATTTACAGAACTATCTAAATGAAGAATTCACTTAGGCAAACACGACAACAGCACTATATATAAGAGAGAACATTCTAGAAGAGCATGTTTAATTACCGCCTCAGAAGGAAAGCGGAAAGTTATACACTACACATTGCCGCTTGTCGCATAAAGTAGCTTAAACCCACTAGCTAGGCTGATCAAGCTACTGAAAAATGCAGTTAAATAAATCTAGTAGCATCGCTAATTAGTTACTTAAATTAGTTACTCCCCAAAAATGGTTCACAGTTAAACAGACAATTCTCCTGAAAGTATCTGCCTTCTAGTTTATTGACCAACGGCTTTCTAAAAGTCAGAAAACAGCAGAGACGCATCTGCACTGATGCCATTATTTGTCAGAATAATTTATTGAGTTTCCGCAGCATTGCAAAGCGTTTTGATAAATGGTACAAGTCACACTGAACTGTTATCAAAAGAGAGGGGAACGAGCACAGGGTAGGACGAGTGGGAGAGAGACAGATAAGAGAGAGAGAGAGAGAGAGAGAAAACGGAAGCAAACATTTCCATGCTATCATCCAATCTGTTCAGGGAAATGGGGAGATGACAGCTTTGAATCTGAGCAGGTGTCTCCTCTACCTTCCATTGCCTCTGCTATGTACGAATTAGATTTATACAAAATCTCATACAAAAAATCCAACCCCCACAATTTACCTTTAAAATCTCTCTCCGTACGCCTTTTCTCACATTATCTGCCGCGCCGCAGAGGACGTGTGGACGTGTCCTACAGAACAAGGCGGTAAATAGCAGAACTCACCGTAGAGGCCTCGTGCAGCGGCGGGAGATTTACCGAGGAACGTGGGGGCTCGGAGCACCATCAGGCTCTTGAGTGAATAAACCGACCGCTATTGGCCAAATAAGCCCAATACATCGACGTATATGACAGGACCACACAAGCATTCGTGAAACCGCCGATCGGCCGACACTTGCACAAACACTTGCACAAACACTCTTGCTCTCGCTCTAGGTGAAATTTCAATCATAAATCCTCCAGCTCTGCAGGTCGTTCAGAAACCGCATGCGGACGAGCTTTAACTCCATCATATTTTCTGTGTGTAAGGGGATTAGGGCTGTTTGCCATCAATGGAGTGAAACGATCTTTCTATTTGGATAAATACAGCTCTCTGCCCGTTTTATTATATTTGGGTCTTTCATGCTGTGATTTTGCCCAGTCTAGCCACTTTATCTTGCCATTGGACACATCTGATATAGGGAACTGAATGAGGAACTGACAGCGTCAGACATGGAGAAGAGCTGCTTTAGGGTTACAGACAAGTTTAGCTGGACCTGGATATCCTGGATAACTGGATAACACACAGTCTGTAGAGAAGGGCCACTCAAAAACCTGAGCTACATACTTTATTCTAAACAAGTTAATATCCAAAAAGGGGATTGGGGGAGGAAGAGTTAACCCGTGTGTTCTGTTTGGGGGCTAAGAGACCAGAGACTGAGGAACATTTAAAAAGGTTGGGGGAAATTATGCAGTCCAATCAGGAAGTTGATTATGTTGCTTCTTCCAAACATAAGGGTTAAAATTGTAAAAAGTGAAAAAGGAAAATCATAATGGCAAAAAGTTTCCAGACCTCAGAAAGAAATCTGTAGATTCTTGCAGATTGATCTGACCAGTTGACCTCGACCTACTGAATGTTATTACTGAACTGTTTTCCTCTCACCTCATCTGATTTAATCATTTCTCTTCCTTTCTCTGGTTCACATTCACTTTTTGAAAAACAAGCGAAAAGGGGATGAAAATTTAAGTTAAGCAGAAGGAAGAGAACCCCCCCTCCCCTTTGGGAGCGTCTCAAAACTCCCGAGATGAGAAACAAAGTAAAAATGCGTGTTGCTTCTCAAACTTGTTACTTTGCTTTCGCTAACTGATGGGCTTTAAGGCACACTCAAAATAACAGGAAATTTACCCTGCCCTCCTCAGCTGTTCCCAGAACGTCTAAAAAAAGCTGAAAATAAGATCTTTCAAAGAGCAACGGTCTTTGAAGTGTGGTTTCAAAACAACCCTTCAGAGCGTTGTGACTGAAAGATGCTGCAGAAATCACCGTGTCTGACAGCTTGCACACGTTTCGAAATGTTTCAGGATGTTTACGTCTGCGTATTCCACGCACATAAACGAAGCCCAACTCATATTAATAGAGGTAACTGGTGCAGTTACAGTATGTACGCTTGTAATGGGTTTCTTTATAGACAACAGCTCAGAAAAAGCTCAGCTAGCCTCATTGAAATGTATTACATAAAGCTGGTCTAAAGGGAAATACACTAAGAGCATACACAACCCACAACGCATTATATAAGCAACCCAACTAATGGATATTAATGGACAATTAACCATACCCAAATTGCCACCAACCAAAACGAATTTGCATAGAGCCGCCTCATTTGAGATTATTAAGCATTAGCAGATGTCATCCATTATTAGTGTGCTATATTGTGACTCAGTCTTTTCCTTCATTTATACATTATACACTTAAGTGAAACAGTAAAGCCAGCAGAAATGAGTAGAGGTAATGCACAGGAAATGAGGAGAGGTCAGGTCAATGTAAATAATGGAAGGGCCTGCATTAGCCCCAGCTCACACCAGTAATAAGACTCTAAAAACAATAGAAACTTTCTGAAATGCCCAAACAAACATTACTCTATTTTCAGAAAACTCAATGCAAAACAAACCTACACTTCATCTAAAACAGCTGCAAACCTAAACGTGTTTCTATAATACACATATAAAGAGCAAGAGCATAATCACCGCATATCTCGAGCCGAATGACTGACAGCATAACAAACATTCATCACCGACCAGTGACCATTTAAAACTTCCAGTTACTCTCTAAACCAAACGCAAACTATCAAGAAACAAGCGCAAAATTTAAAACCGGTTGCAGCAGATGAACCGAATATCCGCTCCTTAATCTGTTTAACTAACTTAATTCTGTTTTTTTTATTTAATGCACTTTCATGAATTATAAAAACATCCCAGTGACATCAAGCTATTATTGGTGTCAAAGCACACATCAAAATATGCAAGATGAAACAGAATTCATACCTGATCATAAAACCACCCGCTTTCCAGATATGATCAATTTCACTGGCTTCAGTGACGTCCTCTTCATTTAGGGTGTAAATCCACAAAAGTGCGCACATGTGAAGAAATACGGCGAGATTCGTGTGTTTGCGTTACATTTCTTTAAAAAGTAAACTCGAAACGAGTTTGTTTACCGCTAAATTATGTGATCTGACCTTGTGATCAGTTTCATATCTCGTTTCATCTAATAACTCCAGCTGGCGGCGACTTCACGCCGTCATAATGAACAGCAGCGGAGTCATGTCGTTATAATTGATCGAGGCGTTTTAAATGAATCCCAGTATGTGACATGAGAGAGGGGTCAAAGGATTTAAAACAGATGTGGCAAACGTGAAAGGTATGAGACTTCATGTCTTCATGCTTCAGGTGCGAAAAACAAACCTTCACCTGGGTTTCTTCTGGGCTTCCTGCTGTAGCTCAAACATCGGCGATTTCCAAGCTGATACGTCATTAATCACGGTGGACCGGATTCCTGAGCACGGGTTCAAGGACGAGAAAGCGAGGGCGCGTTTATGATATGAGAATCTCCTGAAGTCTTGTGTATATATACAGTACATCGTTTGTGTATAAATGTGGACGGTTATGACAGCTGTCAATGCCCAAACAGAGACAGTAGTTAGATCAAAAAGCGAAGTTATTGAGTGCAACCATCTAACAGAAGACAGCAGTAATGGATCAAGACACGACATCAGAGGACTTGAGTTCTGTCATTATTTACTAATCCTTATGTTGTTTAAGTCCTGTAGGGCTATTCCAGCTGACAGTTTTAGGCTGTAGGAACGTTTCCCTAACATTTCCATTAAGTAACACAAATGTTAAAATGTTATTTTAACAGATCTAGGGATATCCAGTTTTTTAGATGTTGTATTAACATTATTGCTTGGTGATTAACAGTTTTTTTTAATTCTATAATGTTTTCATTATAGACAATTTTAGAATAAAGTTTTTGCTATGTAATATAAAACATTAAAAATGGTCTACTAGTGTTACTGCGAAAACTTTTGAGAACTTTGGGAGAACTTTTAGAGAACATTAGCCAACGTTCTGAGAATCTGTTTGCTGGAATGATGACTTCTGGGAAATATAAAGCAAGGAATGCTAAAGATGGCCATACATGCAATTACATCAAATGCTTAACAGATCCAGTCCACATTCCTTTGAATTGTTTAGAAAACATTGACCAGTGGAATTCTTCCATGTACTCTCGTTCCAGTTCAGAAAACGGCCATGTGGAAAACGCAGAATAATAAAGCAGTTTATTATGCACAATAAATATAATGTACATCAAATAAGCACTAATCAGATTTTACATGCGAGACACGTTGACTTTGACTCCTCATGCACACTGGCAGTTAGTGGCAGTGATTTAAAGCAACTATCTCAGCAAGTAATTGTTAGCTTTGTAAACAGGTTTGATGGCCTGGCGGCTGAGGACCAGAACGGGTGATTGTGTATTGATCAGGGGAAGGCATGCGCCACGGTCTGCGTGGAGGTGGAGGAGGGGTTCAACTCGCAAGGTGACACGGGTCAGAGACTCGTTCCGTATCCCAGCGTGGGTTCAAGCGAGGATGGCAAACCAAAAACATCCCTGAGATGATGAAGAGGGTAAATGCGGTTTTGTGCAAGCTTACGATTTTGGAAATGGTTTTATTCCAGCCCTGTGAGTAAATCGATGAGGGTCTTTGTAAGTAAAAGTCTGCATCTGTAAGGGACTTTCATTTTAAAGATATTCATCTTCACCTATTCAAGCAGACAGGAAATGGTCATGTATGACTGTAATAGCTGCCCGGAGGTGTTGCAAAGATGGCCACCAAGCATGGAGACTTCCTTAAAGGGACTTTGGTCAGTGAAATAGTTTATACGGTTTTAACCGTACGGTTATGCAGATATTTTCTCCTGGGCTACAAGTTTGGTATTAAATATGCAAAACGCGAAACCAGCAACAGATGTCAATACTAATTTGACCTTTGGAGAGCAGAAGTTCATGTTTTAATTGAACTGTGAATGTGACTGCAGCACAAGGTGTGAGAAAAACAAATAGAGAAATAATGCAGTGCTGTTCTATAATGAACAGTGACCTAAAACATGACTTTTTTAACAAATACTTCAGAATAATAGAGACACAATTTCTTTCCATTGTTAAACTTTTTCAACAATATTTCAACAATATCACCAAAACGGTCACAGAACAAAACTGTCATACGAGGAATAACAAGTCACGGTTTAATTTAAATTATATTTTGTACCCGATGGCTTTTTCCCTTTACAGGGGAGGGAAGAAGGTGTGTGGTCCAGGTATGGGGTGGATTTCCAAAGTTCATTCCCCCATAGAGCAAAAAGGGTGTTGGCTTTCTTCAGAAGCTCAGCATCACCTGAAGTAAATGGAGGAACATGATGGCCGGTCCAGTCAGGAGTCTGGCTGAAGGGTGGAGTCAGGTGGAACGGAGTGGCCTTCCTTCAATATACCGTCTGTAGTTTTTTATTCACCTGCACAAATGCTGTGGGACGAGTTATTCTCCAATCTGATTAAACAGTAATATAAAAATCAATACAATTTATTGTTTAGTACTGTATTAACATATTTTTTCGCTTTTGATTTACACATAACTAAGAAGACAAAATGAAGCTGCCCTTTAGAATAACTCCACTATGACACCGCAAGCTCAGTTACACCCTTAGCACAGAATCTGCGTCATTGGTCAAGATTGTACAGAGGCGTAACTGAACTCTTTCCTGGAGTTTAATGATCCAGCTTACGAACGAGTACTCAGACCACCAGCTGGAGTCTAATAAACACTCAGACTCTCACTGAACGCATTAAACATTATCATGACGGCCCTGGGTGCGGGGTGTTGGGGGGGGGTATAAGTGTGGATGAAGTGAAGGACTGTGTGAAACAGAGAGAGAGAGAGAGAGAGAGAGAGAGAGAGAGAGGGAGGAAACGGATGGAGTGAACGAGCTGTCTTGCCGGGTTTCGACACTCACTGCTGAGCTGACGGAGGATGAGCAGAGTGTAATGACAAATGAGTGAAAGATCACAGCATGAGGTCCAAATGAGAAACAGAGAGAGAGAGAGAGAGAGAGAGAGAGAGAGGGCTTTTCTCATGCTCTGTAAATAGATAAGATGTGGCTGCTGTCAGTGTTCTTGTGTATTCATCACTATAATGTCTACCTTGGGGTTGGTTAAATGTTCCAAGGAAACAACAAGGTCATTCCGTTGGCTAAATAACGTAATAAACTTTAACAAATGTCTGATTTGTGTGTTTCTTAATGTGCTGGAAATGACAAAGACGGCAAGCCGCGGTGCTCATTGTGGTGAGAGATCTAATAAGCTTCTCTATCTAGTAAATAAGGTTAATGTATTTTGTTGGATCATTTACTTTTTGTGCTTTAAACGCCCTCTGATAAATCTCTCCGCGTAACACAGGATGTCGTGTTCCTGCTTTTCTGCACGCGCTTCATTAGTTATAGAGAAACGTACCAGGGTGGATGAAGTATTTGCAAAACAGGAAATAAAACAGCCCCAGTTGGGACAAATTGAATGACCAGGTTTGGTGTCATACTCGAATTTAAGGCACTTAATTTAAGACGCTTCACATGAACTTAATGCCCAAACTCTGTGACCTTCTCAAACGGAATGAAGCGAGCCATCATCATAAAATGTAGAGGTGGCGGCTTTCTGCGCGTGTGACAGGTGCAGGAAATTACATCATCAAACACTGCCACCTGTCAGCTGATTGCCTGCCCCGTTCTTATGACGCATGAACTCAATTGACCTCGGAAAGTTTTGTCATGTCGGCCTGGCACAACGATGATGGTGTTGTCGTGTCCTGTTTGCATTAGCAGAAGACGTGGTGAGAGCGACATTAAAACAAGTCCGAGATACAAATGACTTACAGCTCCACTATAAAGAATCAACCTGACTAATTTGTGAACAAGTATATTAATGAAACCAAATTAATTCAACTAACAGAAGTTTTTAAGTTTACAGTTTCAGAGTTTAAATACACATCACAATGACACTGGATATTAAGATCCATTTATATTACATTTATACGCATGAACAAAAGAACACAGTGTTTAGATTATTTATGATTAACGGTATGTGTGTGATTTATGCACCACTAAACACCAGGTCAGAACTGCAAAAATAATTTTTCCATCTGCCTTCAGTCAGGCTGGTCAGCTATTGGCCGCAGACATTGCCGATATTAACAGTAATTGGATGAGATGTTAGCAATATGGTAAATTGGACTGGGAAGACCCAAAACAGTGTTTCAAAAAATATGATAATTGTGACCGTGAGACCATTTTCAGAACGCAACATTGAGATTTTCTTCAATTAAACCATTTTGTGTTTATTTTTCATGTCTTCACTCTTATTTCATCAGCCTGAGGGATCTCGGAATAGATTCAGAGGTTTTAGCGGAAAATGTATCACTGTATATTTAACAATTTGAAGCAGCTGCTTGGAAGTAAATGTTAAAAAGTCAAGACCTGATTGTTAAAGTAACGTCTGAGAGGCTGAAGGTTTCTTAATCTTCACTGTCATGTTATCGGACGCTAGACTGACACAGTCTTATTCCTGGAACATTAACTTTAACAATTAGTACACTCATTTCTATTATATCCTTTAGTACAGTACATTAACTGTAATGTACAGTATATTACAGTACGGTACAGTAATGTAAGCACACACCCAACAGCGCCATACTCCTTTCTTTGATACATGATTTAGGAAGTTAAAATTATGGGGACCTGTCACACACGCCCACAGGGGAAAGTTGTGCTAGCTGTCACGCTTTAAACCTCAGTGAATATTTCTCAGCAAAGGCGTCTTTTCCAAAGTCATTTTCTGTATAAGCACATACCTTAAACTCTCAGCTGCAAAACAGTATTAAACATTTCCAATGTCATTACTCAGGAGAAGAACATTTTTGTGACATCCTGCCCGGATGATAAAACTTCAGATAGAGGATAGCACTTCAGATAGACTTTCATTATATAGTGTTTTCTCTGACCCATTTTCTATTACAAAAATATCACACTGGATTTTTTTGAATGAAGAGTATTTATACAGATAATGTTTACGAAACTATTTATAATTTATAATCTAGATGCTGGAAACCGTCACATAGAACCACTCCTACACGATAAAGCATTAGCAGAATATTAGCCGAGTTTTGGTAGCGATTCATCATTTCCCAAATGAATCCTGATGAAAAATCCCTTTTAAAGCACTTTTAAACCAGACTGTCAAAGTTCTGATGATCTGGTTAGTTTCTGCACGAGCAGACTGTAGCAAACTCTCAGTCTGCCTAGCAAGCAAGGTTAGCTTTTGTTGTGATAACTTCTCAGTTCATGTAAGTTCACGTTTTCTTTTTTTTTTACTTCAAAAGATAAAAGGGAAAAGATTTGCCCGAGAACTTTTTAATATTTGCACCACATAATGCCTAGTGTTCAAAAAAATGGTTTCTAATACCATCAAAAACGATGGGAAAAACTGCACCATTTTATCCGTAGCCTTTTATCATCAAGGTTACAGTATCCCAGCCTGCCTTGCCTGTCCCTGCGAGAATTCATTTCAGATTTACAGCTTTCATTCTCCGACAAGGCATTCACCTGAGAGATGCATGACCAAGTTAACCAGATATGAAAATGACTGTTCAACAAGCCCTAACTAGAGACAGTCGGCCCTTTAATTCAGCTACACTGACCTTTTCAACAGACCCTCTATACTGAGTATTAAAAAGATCTGAAGAGGACAAAGCCATTGAAGCTTAAAAGGCAGATGAGGCTGAGCTGAATGTGAATGAAACTTCCCACCTCATAACTGACAAAACAGAGGGTAAATGTGTGGAAGCCATTGTGTAAACAGGTCAACCTTGTGAGGTTGTCGATTAATGAATGTGTGAAGAAAACGTTTTGCTTATTTCATCCTCCAGGGGTTCTGTTATAGTTTATGAGTTTGGTCACCGTGTTTTTCTTCTTCCACAAGTTGTTCCTTTTTTATTGGACGTCGGCCATTTTAACACAAAATTTGGTCTGACAACAGTCTGCTCCTCAGTCTGTTAACTTATCGTCCTCCTCTCTAGTTCTTGGATGTGTTCCATTCAGAAATGAGTGTCGCTGCTCTGCTCACTGCAGAGGGCAGAACACTTGTGAATAATGAGCACTCTAAAGGGTGCTGGCCCAGCATTACTGTCTCGTATATACACAGTGACACACATTACTGCCGCTTTATTTCAGTTAGATTTAAAAATGTTGCAGCACGATTCATGTTTATAGCTGTTAAAGTTGCATCTTGTTTAACTGGAATGAATAAGTGAATTCAAGTCAAAAAACGAAACAAACAAAGAAACAAAATAAGATAAACATAAAAATTAAAATTTTTATTTCAGGTTTCAAAATGAATGCTGATCGGGATTATTTAAGAGCTCCTAAACTATCGAATTGTGACTTCTTGTGAAATTACAACTCCCCTGTTTCTCCCTACTGTGGTTAGGATTGTGATTGGCTTTGGGGTGAACGTTACAGGTAAAGACCAGTCAGGTAGCAGCCTCACCAGTGTATAAACTAATCAGAAGCAGGGGGGTCATAGTCTCACAAGGAAGTCAGTTTTCAGTACAACACCGGTCTTAAACCAAACCCTGACATAGCAGTAAATGTACCCTTAATATCTGACTGTCAGGAATGTTGTTCCAGGACAAACAAGCATGTTGGTCCAGAAACATGTTCACAGTGGGACCTTAGAGAAGAACACAGCTCGGATAACGCACAACAATGCGTGAGAATCCACATACATGTAGGAAATGAGTTTAAACAGTATTAATATTCCAGTTCAGTTCAGGACGCAGAAAGGTAAGTAAAAAACGAGCTGGTGTAAGAGTGAGACAGAAACACAAGAAACCAACAGAAACTCGTATGAAAGTGAATGAAAAATGAAGGCAAAACTAAATATAGAGTCTGTGTGTGTGAGGAAGAGAGACAGAGAGAGATTAGGAGAGGAGGGTGTCGTGTTCACAGTCTCGGTGGGGTGTGACATCCAGGGTGGTGTTCTGTGATAATGGTGTAGTTGGAAGTTTGAGGAGCCCACTTTCTTCTCCTGCTAAGCTCTCCTGCCTCGCCTCCAGTTTGCCCACCTTTATCTTCCGAACTGCTTTTCTACGTCTATTTTTTTCTGTTTTTTTTGTTGTTGTTCTCATTTATTGAAATCTCTGATGCTTCTGAGGCCTCTGCAGTGTTGAGACGATTTGGCAAATGAATAAAACATGCCACACAGCATCTGTCTGTTATTTTGTTATGTACGTGTGCGTGTTTGAGTTCACAGAGCAGCTATATTTACAGTTTGTGTTCTGTTTTTGATTTTACGTGAACATGAGCCAGAGGGTTAAGGTGTATTGAGATGTATCAGATATCAGCCGCTCCTCTGTATTAATTCACAGGAACAAAACTCGTTCCTTACTCTTCTCTAGTAACATAATGTAAATTAATAATTTATTCATTGCAGTTTTCTTAGTTACAGCACATCCCATATAGAAATCTGATATATGGTCATACATGAACATATATAAACATAGATATGTCAACTATATATATAGTGGACATATCTATGTTCATATATGGCCACATATCAGATGTTTGAGACATATATAAGTAGATGTGCAAATCTGCTCTGTTAGAAAATATGGTGATGAACAGGAAGTTGAAGAACAGACATCATCAAAATTTTCCAAACAATGAAGAGTAAGAGGCTACAGACAAATGTTTCAATCTGCTGAGAGCTGGAAGTGTGTTTTTAGCTCATTGTGAGTATCTGATCACCACCTCTGTCTTGCGTTTTAATAAACCGAGTGCTTGTCTTCTATAATCTGTGAATAAATGACTTAGACAAAAGACTAATCCAATTACCTCCTCCATTTATTGCTAATGCTAATGCTAATGTGGTGAGAAGTGGGGCCGTGTCCGTGTGTATTTACAATCAGCTGTTTTGAAAAAGATGCTGATCGCAGATTCTAGAGAGAACAAACGTTTTGGGGTCATGCTAGAGATCGTTGCCATTGTAACAGTGTCTTACTGGATTACCTCATTGTTTTTCCTCTGACATTACAGTGTGTAGACCACATCTGAAGTTTTGATTTTGTGATCACATAAATGTGGACTCTATCTCTATCTATCTTAAACCCAGCTAACAGGGAATGCTTTCAGAGCGTTCTTTCAAAGTTATCGGAAAAATGATCATGCAGTAATGTTAGTAAAATGTTTTTTTATGATATATCATATATCCAAGAATACAGAATTAAACAATGTTTGAATAACATTCTTAAAACCAAGCAATAATGTTACATTATTGCAGGTACAGTAGGTACAGCGCCTATAAAACCATGGACCTTTTGAGCATTCATGGAAAATTTTAAATAACACATTTTTACAACATAAAATTGTTAACTGGGAGTCTGAAAATCTAAAGTCATCTTTTGGATCTGAACTTCTGTTGCTAAGGAAAAAAAACGCAGTCTTCTTTTTAAGACGTCTTGTGCTGCAGACTACAGCTGTAGACTGTCTTGTTTGATGACATAAACACATTGACACGTTGAAGGTTCATTGAGATTAAGATACTGATGCTAAAAGCATTTCTACTCAGTATGTACTGTAAATACTGTATGTGATTTACAGTCGGCCCTACTGTATCAGTGGTACAGTACGTAACGTATGTAATGCTGTCTCTGCTCTTACAGTATTTTTGGGCTGTAGACTGTAAAGCTGTGGTTTAATGTTTTGGATACATCTTAACACTGGAGGAATTCTTCTGTAGTGATTTTCTTTTCTGGTTGCTCTTGGCAAGGTGCTTCCTTTGACCTACAAAGAGAATAAATCATGCAATCGTAATGATTCCAATAAAATATTTTTTTGAGAAAACAAATGTTGGAACGCTGCCTAATAGTTTGGCACAGAGAATCTCAAGAGAACTAATCAAAACAAGCTAAATGGCCAACTGATTCCCACAATCTCCTTCTTTAAATGTACAGCAGCAAGCTTCTGAACATCAGATTTAGCATCACTGATCTTTTGTACATCCTCTCACCCTGTTTCTCTCTCTCTCTCTCTCTCACACACACACACACACACACAAGCACAATCTCCTTCTCTAAATGTACAGCAGCAAGCTTCTGAACATCAGATTTAGCATCACTGGTCTTTTGTACATCCTCTCACCCTGTTTCTCTCTCTCTCTCTCTCTCATGATCTTTCCGTCACCTCTCTCTGCTCACAGATCCTGCAGGATGGGAAGGTGTAGACTCCTGCTTTCTCATTAAAAATGATCACTCTGTAGTGTTCCCAGTGAAGTGCACACCAAGCGCACAGCGGGCCTGACAAGACCATCACTGCTCTGACGTAAGCCCATAAAAGGCCCCCGTAATGGGGACCGTTTCATTACGGATGTTCCTGGAGAGAAAATGAAGGTGAAAAAAATAATAATATGACCTTGAGCTGTCAAGACAATTTCAGCACACACCACGAGTCCCCTAGGAACCAAACCATGAGCCCTGAATTTCTGCCTGTGTCATTATTAGAAGAACAGAACGAGAAAAAATAGAGAGACAGAGAGAAAAAAAGAGAGAGAGGAAGAGAGAGCTATTCAGGGGCATCATTTAAGAATTTATTAAATTATACTGCAATAAAAAAATTAAGATGCAGCGCATCAATACATTTTAAATGCAAATGACAAACATTTCTAATCACATTTACATTTATAAATAAAATGTGCCTTAATTAGATGATATGATGGAGCCATTATATGATGCAACTATAATATTCAAATGATATAATATTTAAGTTATCATTAAATCTATTACACTAACAACCATCACTTCCGCAATGCCACAGATTTCAAGGTGAAGCTACGTCTGATTTAATCTGTCAGGGATCGACTGTAGCGTGAAGTGCTCTCTGTAGGTCACGATGTTGATTCATTTCAGTCTATTCTAAAATAAATGACCTGAAGTGAAATCTCACTCTGTTGATGTCGGTTACAACCGGTTTTAGGTTGAGTGGCATTTTGACTGAAGTCTGATCACTTCTGATCTATAATGTGGAATTATCTCTACATATGTACTTTAGTGGCCATATGCTGAACACCTGGAAGGTAATAACACAGCACAACATCACTGGTCTGACAGAAACTCGGCAGACAGATGTTGTTCGTTTCATCAATGAGAACTCACCCAAGCAGACATTCAGATGTTGTATCCGAGGAACAAACTTCAGCGCAAACATATGTTTTCTTGAGTGGAGAAAAGAAGCTGCTTATTTATCTCCTCCTCTGAATCCGTGTCTGTATCATCATCTTCATTAGCAACGTTATTATTGCTGGATCTCATGAAGAGTGTCGTTTAAATGTGTTCACTGTACCGCCGTGAGCAGAAGGTTATTAAAAATAAAGAGCAGAAAGACAGAAAAGTCAGAATGGGCCATGAAAGTCAATGCATATCTATCTGTAGGCCACGGAACGAGAGAGGGTCGCGGGGAAAGTGAAGAGAGAGAGAGTGAGAGAGAGAGAGAGGGAGAGACTCTGGGTTTCTGTGTAAAACACAGGGCACGTGCTAATAGATCTTGGCATATCTTTGAACTTGTGATCTCTCTCCCACTTGCTGAGAAGAGGGGAGGAAATATTTAGTCAATGATTAGATATAAAATGTTATATCTTATATCGAGATATAAAATGTTTCATGTGTTTCTGTAGCTCAACTGGTGTAGCATTGCTTTGGCTACATGACAGGTTTTGGGTTTGATTCCCAGGGAGCACACGTACTGATCAAATGTATAGCTTGAATGCACTGTAAGTAGCTGTGGATAAAAGCATCTGGCAAATGCATAAATTAAATTTAGTAACGTAAAGCAACAACTTACACGCACACAAGTACATACTGCAAACATCTGTCCGTCTGTCTGTGTCCATCCATGTACGCATGCACATCCAGGTCTCACAATACACATGCACTCACATGCACACTCACGCTTGCAGTGTTGCCTGCATGGCCTTAACCTTTGATCTTTGCGTGGTTACACGGAGAGGAAAGCAGAGTTATCAATCTTCCATGGCTCATCTATCTTCATCCGTTTAGTCATCTGTCCATCCATCTATCCCTCCTTTCAATGACCTCTTCCTGATATTGGTTGGTGGAAGTCTCCAGACTTATTACTGATTCTGGCCGCTAGCTTTCATCATCCGTCTTGCGTCTTGTGATCATCTCCTCCCCCATCTCTACCTCTTCCTGTGACAGCTCTACCCCTGAACCATTATTAAGCCCTGCTGCTCATTGTATAGACACACTACAGGAACACCTCAGACTTTAGGTATATAAAATGTTATTTTCACTTTTTCATAAACAAAACCTCGGAGAACATTGTAAAAACAAGCCGTCCCCTCTGCGTGTTTATGCCGATATATTTCGCTCTGACCCTCACGCTGGTTTTGAATTTCTCATCATGTGGTGCGATACAATTGTTGACAGTTTCTCACTTTCTCCGGCGCAGTGAATATTTCATTTCCAGTGTCGTTTCTGGCACTTTCTTCAGATTCAAAGCATCTCTCACTTATGGGAGGCTGTAGGTTCTGGCAGGTGTATTGCTTCAATGCTGCCGTTTCTGGAGGAGACGAGTGAAGGCGGTCAGGAGATCAATCTAAGCTTCGCCTGTAGATGTGAAGAGAACAAAGTGTGCAGCATTCAGGAAAAGTAAAGAACATGATTGTGAGTCAGGTAGATTTTACCATTGTGATACCACCAGCCAGCCTCAGTGGAAAAATGTACTGCTCTTATAAACTCTTTCCCATCTAGAGGATTGCAACACAAGGCCACGCTGGAAAGATGTTATTTTTTGAAGAGTTCTAAACCTGGTGTAAGTCTGGCAAACTAACTCAAAGCAACAAAACATTCTTGGCAGCTGCATAAAATTTAAGGCAGTAATATTTTTTAAGCTGGTTGAAAGTCTCTTTACATCCTAATAGCAATCAACAAGTAAAGTGGACTAAATATATATGTATGTATCTTCTGTGGAAGGCACAGGACTATAAAATGATCGTCCAATCATTGCATTCAGCCCAAATGCAATCATACGATGTCCAACCTGCCTGTCGAACTACGTACACATTCTTGTGTTGGAGGAGACGTGGCTTTGAAGGATCTTATGCTGCCAAAGCTAGCTGGCTATTGCTAGCCTCTCGGAAACTGACTACCCTACCTTTAAAGTGCATAAACTGTTCCAAAAAGTAGGCGGCACTACACAGTATTTTACCTTCCTTACAAATAACCTTTAAGGAATCAGGACAAAAGTTGACTTTTGAAATTTATATGTTAATAAACGAATGAAGGTAAAATACTGTCGGTAACGGAGGCACACGGTGATTGACTATTTTGGCTGTCAATCAACGCACAGCGAATCAATATTTGAGCGTGATACATTGTTTCCTTCGACTGCGATCGCTATGTTAATAAATATAGGCTGCCTCTGAGCAGCACTAAAATGCAAACACAATATATCCGGCGCTTTGATGTGGCTTTTATGCAGAGAAAATAACTCTGGACAGGTAAATTTACCCATAATATAAAGGGCTATAACACCTTGAGGGTGAGACCGCAGAGGTGCTCGTACGCAACCTCTGTGCGTATGTGTGTGTGCACAATATAATAATTGATTGGTTGCTTTATCCCTTTGTACCTCCTCTTTAAATTATTTGGTGAAGTTCATAAATTATTTGAAACAGGTCAATCCAAACATTGCCCTGACCTTCTGCTCCTCAGCCCCTCTGATTGGCTCACAGGGCGGAATGAAAAAAACAGAACGGTGCCTTAGTTTCCTACAGAATAAAAGCTCTGTTGATATGCAGCTATCTCTGCTGCTCTGCCCCCGAGGCAGGTACTGTTTCTCTACGTGTGCTCGAGTCCACACGAGCGTGAGCAGTATCGAATTTGTTTGTTGGATTGACTGATGTGGTTTGACAGTCCGCGATCACATTTTTGACAGTTTGTTTCCGTGTATCAGATAAACCAAGAATGAAAGCAGAACCAATCTGTCTTCAACACAAATCTGATTCCGCTACATCTGTTCATCAAAATTACCCCCTGTGGATGCCATTTCAAATCTTCCTCTGGAAAAAAAATCTATCGGCATCTTTGGCAGAGCGGCATGCATGTAAAACGTTTTTCATTTCACAAATATGTGTTTTCACAGAAACAAATAACAGGGTTGATTCGTTCACGTACTATTCTACATTCTGCCCTCTGAAAATGCAACACTTCCTGTTTTCTGACCAATTGTGCATTGACTCGTTGAATTCAGTTGAATTCATCTCTCGGAGTTCATAACACACATTACCCAGCTGACAATTCTAGGTTGAGAGGTTTCCCTAATGTTTCCATTAAGTAACAAAACATTCAAAATTATATTTTAAAAAATCTGGGAACGTTTAAAATGTCCATTTTTAGATATTGTTTTACCTTATTGCTTGGTTATTAAAAACGTTTTTTTAATTCTGTAATGTTTTTAAAACTGTCAACTCTCAGTTAATAATAACATTTTTGATACATGATATATAAGGTTAAAAAATGTTCTGCTATGTTACCGCAAGAATGTTTTTAAAAAAACTTTTAGAGAACATTCTGTAAACACTCCCTGTTAGCTGGGTAAGCCTTTCTGCCCTATTGTAAACTCTCTCTCTCTCCCTCAGTTTGCTGTCAGTCCAGATTCAGGCACGAGCGTGCCAGCTGCTCAACCAGGCTGTTCCTGCGATGGGTGAGGAGAAAGAGAATTAGCCGTCAGTTCTCTGTGTTTCACCAGTTTGCTAATTGTTCCAAATGCTTTCTGTCACATAATTATGCTTCTATCAACGTAATGAATTCGTTCTTTATTTTTTTAATGTCACTTCTACGAAAAGAAAAGTCAGAAGAACAAAAGCTTTCACTGGAGAGCCAAACCTCCTGAACTGAACGAGGTGTCTCCAGCAGAGATGAAGCACATCATGAGGAGCAGATTACTGAAGGAGGTTTCTGGTCTTATTGGGAGACACATAGACTCTTAAACATTAGAACCATAAAAGGTTTCACAGCCTCGTGCCCTAGGAGAACGTTCTATTCTCAAGTTCTGTCGAAAACCATCTGTTTCAAAGCAGATCTACTGCATTCCATGTCCACGTACCTCCATGTGCCTCATTCATAACTAACGATACAGTGATCACCTTTTCTCTTTGTATTCTTTCTTTCTTCCACCCTTTCTCTCTTCCCTCCTTCCTCTCTCTCTCTCTCTCTCTCTCTCTCTGCATTAACACTTGACTTGTATTCATTTGTTTTGATAGACACAGTGGGTGTCTCCTGCAATGAATAATAATCACTTTAGAACAGAATCTCACTTCTCCACGTATACACACACACGTCGTTGATGAGATTCACTTCATTTTCACACCAGCAACGCAGCAATATCTGCTTGTAAATGTGTTGTGTGGCAAGAAAATAAAAACACCTTCATGTAAAACCTTATACAAGAAAGTCAAATCTAACATGTTAATCCTATAAAACTGTTAAAAAATTATACTTTAAAAGAGTAAATTTTTCACCGGTAAAAAAAAACTGTAAATAGGTTGTTTATGGTATTATTCATGCTTCATAATTTTGACACATTCATGTATTCCAATTATATATTATCATATTGAATATGAAGTTCATTATACATGAAATATATATTTATATGAAGTTGCTAAGGTTACAGCATGATAACTTTGCACACTGCACAGAAATATTTAATAAAATAATCAATGGGTTGATTTCAGTTGGATTTCAGTTTAGTTTGTCTTAATGCTTTCTGGGATTGTTTTCTGTTTGGATGATGCATGCAGTGCCGCCTCAAAATCTGCATCCCTTGTGTCAGCAGCATGTATATGATGCCTTTAAATGAAGCACACTAGGTTTGGAACACAGCCCAAAGAGCTAACACTCCTATACAAGACGCAAAAATGACTGTTGCTGTCAGTTAATGGTTTTTCTGCGATGTTCAACAGTTTAGCTCGTGGCAAACCGGCCAGTCAATCTGATATGTACGTCTATCCCATAATGCTTTGCGGGTTGCCATTTGAGTCAACCACTATAATCACAGCGGTCAGTTCTTTGTTCTCGATAAATATTTAAACAGTCTATTGTTTAAAAAATGAATCCGTTATTAAATGATTTTGAGGTTTTATCAATTTGAAAGAATGAGACCAGTTCAGCAGAGAGATAGGGGGTCTGTTTGGTATTCAGAGAGACAGCGTCTCCACAAGGTCAGATATTGTGAGGGGGTTCCAGAGCGCTTTGAAAGAGGTGAGACGAGGTCAAATCTCCCTTTCATTGCTCCACCACGTGTGGAAGAGGCGAAGAGAATGTGAGAGAGTAAAGGAAAAAGAAGAAAGAGAGGTTCAGGGCGGTGTGCATTTTTAAAGCATGTCCTGTGGGACACGGCCCGGCTAACAGGAAATGTTCTCAAAACATTGGCTAGCGTTCTCTTAAAGTTCTTTTAAAGCTATCAAATAGGTTCTTGTGGAGACATTAGTAGAACTTTTCCCTTTGTTCTATAACATTAAAATTTTAATGTTAAAAATTCAAATGTCAAGTTGCTGGTGAAACATTTAAAAATGTTACAGAATTTAAAACCTGTTTAAGGAATGTTCTTATAATCAAGCAATAATGTTAAGGCAACGTTTGGACATTCCTGGAACTTTCAAAATAACATTGTTATTGTTTACTTAATGAAAACGTTACAGAAACGTCCTCACAACCTAAAATTGTTCACTGGCGGGGAGATAACTAGCTGTAAATTAAAACACACTCAAGCTTCACACACACACACAAATCCAATCACACACTATCCATCAATCCACACCTCTATTCATCACATCAACATCCCTCTATTACAGGCCCGTTTCCCCAGCGGACCGCACCGTTCCAGCCATTACAGAGCGTGTAATGTTGGGATTACACCGTTGTGCTGTGTCTACTCCCACATGGCAACCGCTCTCCACAGACTGACTTCATTGCTCCAGTCTGCTACCGGCTGCTCCTTTATGAAGGCCAAATCGCATTTGCAGGACCTTAATAATTGATTACATGGGTACATATGATTTTCCTCCTTTTGACTTAGTTCTGTAAATGAGGACCTGGCAACCGAACACAGAGGAGGGGCAGCAGAGCTGAGAGAGCATCTCCGAAACACTCGATCTGTGTTAGCGTCTGTCCCTTTGGCTATTACATTAAACACTGCCTCCTCTCTTCTCTTTTTATTACACATTAACAATTCTGCTGTTGTAAATGAGGGCGATTCTTTCTCCCCGGGTCCTAGCAGATGCTAATGGCAGCGTGGGTGGGAGGGGCTGAGCTGTCAGCGCCGTTTCTTGTTTAATTAGTCCAAGACAAAAGATGTCACAATGTCACGAAGACTGAAGTTCAACGCCTGGAAATCAGAGCCGCGTCTGACGTGGGATGAGACTTAAATAATAAAACTCAGAGTCGTTTTTATTAGTTTGGGATTAGCTTATGCAACAGCAGGGGATCCAAAATTCAGTTCGAGTTAACTTGATGACATAATGACAAAAGTTATATGACGCGCTCCC
>JAZGTJ010003245.1:0-36591 GCA_036877575.1 Botia almorhae | reverse complement strand
TGGTCACAGAGACGTGTACTGGTCACAGAGATGAGATGTGTACTGGTCACAGAGATGTGTACTGGTCACAGAGATGAGACGTGTACTGGTCACAGAGATGAGATGTGTACTGGTCACAGAGACGTGTACTGGTCACAGAGATGAGATGTGTACTGGTCACAGAGATGAGACGTGTACTGGTCACAGAGATGAGACGTGTACTGGTCACAGAGACGTGTACTGGTCACAGAGACGTGTACTGGTCACAGAGACGTGTACTGGTCACAGAGACGTGTACTGGTCACAGAGATGTGTACTGGTCACAGAGATGTGTACTGGTCACAGAGATGTGTACTGGTCACAGAGATGTGTACTGGTCACAGAGACGTGTACTGGTCACAGAGATGTGTACTGGTCACAGAGATGAGACGTGTACTGGTCACAGAGATGTGTACTGGTCACAGAGACGTGTACTGGTCACAGAGACGTACACTGGTCATAGAGACGTGTACTGGTCACAGAGACGTGTACTGGTCACAGAGATGTGTACTGGTCACAGAGATGTGTACTGGTCACAGAGATGAGATGTGTACTGGTCACAGAGATGTGTACTGGTCACAGAGACGTGTACTGGTCACAGAGACGTGTACTGGTCACAGAGATGTGTACTGGTCAAAGAGACGTGTACTGGTCACAGAGACGTGTACTGGTCACATGTGGTTTGTTTCTCTTTTTAAATTCCTGCATCTCTCAGCTGTCCTTTAAGAAAAGTTTGATTTATAAAAGCTTTCTGTTGTCTGGCGCTCAGAAGACGACACACAGATTGAAATCTGCAGCATTTGCTTCGCAGGTGTTTGATTGTAAACGGAGACGCCTCCTGGCAGCCAGACTGCAGACGGTACATGATTTATATAGTGAGAGCATTTGTTCTGCATGTGTAACATGTTTCATACTCCAGTCTCTGCATGTAGCTCATTTATACATCATGTTTTACTTTGTTTCAGAGTTGTACATTTCCGAATGTCTTTCCAGGATGAAAGTCAAGTGTCGTTCTGTTGCACTTTTCCACAACAGATGAACAGAATAGTGTTTGAAATGTGTTCTCTTACTAACATTCTCTCAAAGTTCTCTCAAAGTTATCAAAGACATTCTTGCAGTAACGTTAGTGGAACGTTTTTATCAATATTTTTAAAATTGATCAAAACCTCACTCATGTTGTTAGTGGAACTATTAAAAATGTTACAGCGATTATAAAACATTTGAAGAACACGTGTGAAGCTACTCATGTCCACAGCTGCTGTAAACGTCCTCCAGCGTTTAATCTTCTGAGCAAAGACAGAAATGTGAGGACAGGTGAAACTTCACACGTCCAGTCTTAATGACATCATCTTCCATCATAGAATGATGATGTGGCGTCAGTGAATCAATGAAGTTTCTAAGTTGAAGAGATTTAATCTAGAATTACTGCACATCAGCTGTTGACCGGCTGTTTTAGAATGTTAAAATAGTTTACGTTGACTGGTTATTTTTTTGGGTAAGTTAAAGTTGTTTGGATTGAGCTGATGATTTACGTTTGACTGCTTGCTATGAATTCTGGTGTTCTGTGTGTGTATTTTTGTTACTAAATCAGTCATCTCAATGGGGCCACACTGACGTTTGGTTTTGATGTGTTTAAAAACACAAATGAGGGGGTATCACCACAATTACATTTAGCCATTTATCTAAAGTGACTCACGAAATTGAGGAAAACAATGAAGCCATTCATTATAGTGAGGCAATAATATGTGCTGTACAAAGTTACAGAGTATACAAAAGAAAGTATACGAAGCAGCAAATGATAACAGAAATTTCATCTTTATATGAATTGCTTTTTTAACGACGTAAAATGGACCATTAGGAAAAAATGTGCTAGACGGTACAGCCATGATGTTCTATAGTCTGTCATACTTTTCACCTTTATACATTTCCTCGCAGTCAGTCTGATTTTTGTTGCGTTAGGTCAGTATGGTAGGTATGTGAAATAAACATCAACTCCTCCATGAATTAGCAGAGATTGTCTGTCTGGACACAAGCTTCTGTTTGTTCACCAGCAGTCTGAAAGCGTATACAGAGCTGAGGAGGCTCTCTGGATTGATTCATGGTTATATGATCAGTGCTGCCAAGCCACGCTGCCTGTGCTTGGAAAGCTTGTTTATTTGTTATGTTTTAGTGGTGATGTGAAAAGCGATAATGAGTCGCATTAGAGGTCAGGTTTCCAGTGTGGGTCTCTCAGTATCTCAGTGTGTGTTTGGAAGTAGCCACATAAGGAGATTATTATCTGGGGGTTTGCTGACTTAGCTGTGTTGTGTGTTTTAAAGCAACTGAGGTCAAAGTAAATATTATTGAGTAATTCTTACAGCTGCAATCTGTAACTTCTGCCGCTCTGTCGCCATCTCTGTCGTCAGCAAGAAACTGCAGCTTACTTCACAAACTTTACATATATTAAAGTCAAATGTAGTCTAGACCTGACAGCTCAAATTATTAATCACTATAAACTTACTGTTGAACTGGGGTAAGATAAGAGTGTTTTAAACACTGATCTGTAACTGTTATCTGTTTATTTACAGATTGCGGCTTTAAAAAGAGTTGTGTAGTGCAGAACACATTGATGTGTTTGCCGTGTGTTTTGATGGTGGTCTGTAGAGACCGAGCCAACAAGAGACAGTTCTCAGAAGATCGACTAACATTCTCTCAAAGTTCTGTCAAAGTTAGGGTTACGTTAGGTAACGTTTTGTTCTTACATTAGTAGAACATTTCAACGTTACATATCATTTATCAAAAAATATTATTATAAAGTTGTTCTTTGTTTGTTGTTTACTTTACACATTACAGAATTCAAAAAAGAATAAAATAACATTCTCATAATCAAGCAACTGGATCTTTTGAATGTTCCTAGAACTTTCAACATGTCATTTTAACGTTTTCGCTACTAACAGAAACGTCAGTAACCTGCCAGTGAACCTGGCACAGCTGAGTTGGTTGTTTGCCTCACTGTAACTCGTGTTTGTTCAGAGAACCTTTAATGTCGGTTCAGTGCAAGTTCTGGCTCCATATATTCATATTTATCACGCGGCTGTTTACAAACAGAAAACGATTTCAGGAAGGAATTTCACATATTGTATTTATGAAGGTAGCTGATAGTTCATGGTAAATATTTTTTAATGGGTGGAGTGGGATCTTACGATTTTAGCCAGTAAGAAGCCACCTAGCAACCACATAGCAACATGATGAATACCACTCAGATTTTCTTAGCAACCACAGTTACCCCGATTATCTCACACAATGACCGTTTAATAATGAATGTTGTTGGTGTTTTAATTCAATAGTATTTTGGCGGGTGAACTCGCTGTAAAAATCAGGAATTTTATAGTGAGTTTTTAAAATCCTGAAACTTTTTTACTGATTTTTTTCCCTGAATCCTGATTTACACGACATGTTTATTTCTGCCTTTTAAAATCCAAACTCTTTTGAAATCCATCAGATTATGTAATTCTGACGAAGAATAATCTGTCTTATTAATGTTTATCAAGGGAATCGTCAGTTTATGACCAAAAGTTTATAACGTTATTCAACAGACAATTTAAAAACATGTACAATGTTTGTAACTATTTCTACATCCATCCAATTCAAGAAATGTGTTTGTGACTCATCTTGTAAGATTTTGCATGTTTTCATGGAGATGGTACAGCCTCAAAACAAACAATGACATCATATCCTCTCCTCTCCAAACACATCTCGGTCTGTTGATCGCTCTTTGTGCTGGAGATCCTTCAGGGATCTTCTGTGGGCTGGAGGATGCTTGTATGATACAGATCTAACCTAATCTTTGAACATGACTGTTATGTCTTCTGAAAGGCCTCGTTTTATGAGACCTCAGGATTAGTGTGATTTAAAATTGGCCATAAAAATTAAGCCATTCAAAAGCAATCTGGCCTCAGAGTAACACAAGCTCTTTTCTGTCTGGTTTTCATGGGAGAGTTTGTGGGATTCACAGCAGGTCTTTTCCACAAGCACAGACCTGTTTGCATTTGTGAGCTGTTTCCAGTACTTTGATGAGCACAGAAGTTTGTTTGATGTGCACTCAGCACTAAACTGTATCTTTATGTTTTTAGCTACAATGTGTGTGCAAAATTGTCCCCAGAATTGATCTATATCTGACACAACCTTCCTTTGAGGACATACAAGGACATTGTAAATTGGAAAAAGGTTTTTTTCTTTCATGCAGTTTTACATTTATCCATTTGGCACTTTTATTCAAAGCAGCTCTCAGTGTATGCAGGTTATATATTTGATCTGTATGTGTGTTCCCTAAGAATCAAACCCACAACCTCTATCCCTGAGCAAGAAGAGCTTTGTTTTATTCACGTTTTTTATTTAGTTTTCTTCAGCTTTAGAGTTTATAATTATTTAATGTAATTATTATTATATAAAATAATTATTATTTTACTATATAGTTTTACATTTATTTTAAATAAAAATGTATTACAATTAAACATATATATATATATTTAAATTTACTTACCCATAATTTTCTTAAGGGTAAGTTAGTAGCGTTGCTGTTGAGTTAGTAAATCCTCAGGACTGCTGTGTGTGTCTGGAAACTCTCTCAGTACTGGATGACATCGTTAGCTGGCAGTGGCTTTGTCAGCTCTTCCGTACTTTATTTCCTGTGTGCTGTGATCATGTTTAAAGATTCAGCAGTTTTAATCTCCTGACTCCATGATTTCTCTTCTGTTTGACTGGGTCTGATTTTCTGGTATTGATGCTCTGTTCCACATACATTCCCTCATGTGTGTGTTTGGCCTGTTACACTACAGAACTTTGATTACTTTAAATAAATAATCTTTTCTACATTATTCTTCTTCTAAAATCTACAGTAATGGTCAGTACAGTCACGTACATGAATATGATAAAATCAGAAGATCTTCAGCACGTTTCACGCTGGATTGTGTAATAACAGAATTGTGCTGTCCAAGGTGAGTTTTGCATTAGAAGGAAGGAAATATGAAGTACTGCTGGAAGCTGCAGGTTTTTCTCCATGTGTTTTCGAGCGGTGAGGTTCTGTAGAGCACAAGGTGTGACAGCTATTATGTAAGCTGGCACACTGCAGCCATTTAGGGGCACAGAGACGCTCGTACCCTGATTCTGTTTAGTCTGAACATGTGATCAGCGAGTTTTCCTTTCCTGGCAAGAGTAAAGATGAACCTGACAAACACACACAATGCAGATGGAAAGCTGTGGTAAACCACACACACGCACGCACACGCACACGTTTTATTTTACCAGCCCAAACTAGTTTCAATAATTAGGTGTTTGTTTCTGTGTTGAATAATAAACCTCTCTATTGAATCCAGAGTTTCCATCTTTATATAGTGTGTTTGTGTGAGGTGTGTGTGTGTGTGTGAGAGGTGATGAGTGTTTGAATTTCTTGAAAAAAGTTTCTGTTGCTTTCTTTGGATTAGCTTAAATATTTGATTCAGCCAAACACAAACAGAGAAAGTTCACCCAAAACTCAAAATTCTGTCATCATTCCTTATCATGTTGTTTTGACTTTCTTTCTTTCTGTACAATGAAAAAGAAAAAATCCATATGGACAGGATTCTCATTTTTAGGTGAAATGCAACTTTAATTAATAAAATTAACTTTAATGAAAACTGCAATTCATAACTTTTGCCTCTCTAGCACCATCTCTGTTTAAGACATGAAACTGCAGGTTACTTTACGTACTTGTCGTTACGTATATTGAAGTGAAATGAAGTCAAACTGACATTACCCAGGAAACTGGTCCCCACGAGTCAAATTATAAATCATTATTATAAACTTGCGGTTATGAATCAGTGTAAGATGAGGAGATGGTGTTAAACACTGATCTGTCTGTACTTGCTCAATAACTGATTTTTGTTCATTTTTAACCCCAAAAAGTTACGAATTGCAGCTCTAAATATCCATAATTAATTGTGCTGTTTATATTGGTAACAACAGAAACAGAGTAACAGATTTTTTTTAATTTGCATAAGAGTTAATTGTTGACTGAAACAAAATGTATTCATGATAACACATTATAAATTAAACCGCTTGTGTTTAATTGTTCCGATGTTTTGTTTACTGAAGCTGCGTCATTGATATGGATCATTTATTTAAACGTCTTTCAGCTGTTTTATTTGCAACACAGGGTATTCATGATGTATTTGATAAGGAAAGACCCCAGAGCTGAAGTTTACCTCAAGCACCATCAATAAACTGACATATGAACGACTCGTAAACAAAGCTATGAGATCATTAGCTCAAATAATCGTCTGCTGAACATTAGCAGGGTAACACTGTTGGGCTTCAGAGTTTCAGGCAAAGTTTTGGGCGTTTGTTTTATATATTCATTTGATTTATGATTTTATTAGATTGTATGAACTTCCTCTCAGTTTGAATCCAGACATGTGGTTTGGATAGAAACATTTATTTGTTAGAGTACCAACCTTATTTTCCTTATTCCATGAATCAGAGAAACAGATCAACTCGGTTTTCATTGAAAGATTCATTGTGTGAGTTCATCTAAAGACATCCAAAGAAATCTGTGTTCCTAAACATTATATTAACGTTGTTAGAATATTTGTGCATATACATACAGACCTGGGTGTATGGATGTGCTTTTTGCTCATTTTGCCAGTGTATTCTTTGTTAGACGGAGGACAATGAAACAGGTTCTATTTTTTGACTTGTTGGTCCTCATCTTCTGCTCAAGATTATCTTCTGTGTCACAGAAGAAAGAAGATTGAATAGCTTTGAAACAACATTAGGTTGAATAAGTAAATTTTCCTTTTTAGTGGAACATTTTTTTACATAATCCAGAAAAGGAATTTAAAGTGTTTGAAAAGGCAACATAATATAGAAATAAAACAGGATAGTAGAACATGTTGGGAATCATATTAAGGTTTATGGTTATTAAAGCGTTTACAGAATGGCTGTGACTCTGTGTTTGTGTGCCCAGGTTTCTGCAGTGATGTCATGTCATATTTTAAAACTGCTTCATACCATTTTGTGTTGGCAAATTAGGACCAGATTATACGCTGCTTTAATTTCCTGTCCCTTATATACACAAACGTCCCTCGTTAGTGTTAAAAGAAGTTTTCATCTGGACGTCTGCTTTTCTGTTTGTGTTCTTCGACGGTGGAGGTTCTCAGATGTGCTCCTGGAAATCTCCAGCTCCACCCTGATGGTTCTTTCAGTCACGTGAATCAGAACGTAGAATTAAATACCTACATGCTGTATCCCCAGCCAACAGGAAGTGTCCTCTGAATATTGGCTAACGTTCTCTCAGGGTTATGAAAAAGTTCTTGCAGTAACGTTAGTAGAACATTTCTTAACATTATTTATCATATATATCAAAAATTTTATTATTAAGTTAGTAAGTTAGTAAATGGAAACGTTAAAGGAATGTTCCTACAGCCTAAAATTGTTAGCTGGGTTAGCAGTGGTTGCTAATATTAGTAGAACAGTGTTATCTGTTCTGGACAGCTTCTGGTTCATTCATCACCTCCAAATGAAAGGTCATGTTGCATTGCATTGTGGGATACAGAACTTCAGTGTGGTCTACAGTCTACAGTCCATATTATCACACTTGTAGCATGTGATACACTTTAACACAGTATAATTACTGCATGTGAGTATGTATATGTAGCTTATCATTGAGGAACACATGGAAGATGTTATGAACTGAAGTACAGCTGCCTCAGATCTTTGCATGAGCAACACTTACCTCATATGAGTCTGTGATCACTCTTCTCAAATGATGATCTGATTGGAAAAGCAGTGCTGGATTTGCTGGGATTCATTTAAGGCAGTCGTGTTCATTAGTGTCCGGATCTGCTTCTCATTACACATCTCTTATCATGTGCATCACAGTGTAAACGTGCAATCAGGTCCCAGCTAACAGTTTAAGTTTGTATGAACGTTTCCGTAATATTACCATGAAATAACAAAAATGTTATTTTGAATGTTCTAGGAACGTTCAAAACATCCAGTTTGTTAGACATTGTATTAACACTATTGCTTGGTTACATGAACGTTATTCAAAAATGTTCTAATTCTGTAACATTTTAAAACATTCCACAAACAACTTAAAAGTTTTTGATGTATGTGTACAATGTTACTGCAAGAACTTTTGGGATTACTTTTAGAGTACATTAGCCAATGTTCTGAGAACGTTCCCTGTTAGTCAGTTATTTAAAACCAAAGTAAAGCCCAACAGAGCAAATCTAAATTTTGATTGATTAATCATTGGGTTATTTTTGTGATTAAATCTCTTGTTAACGGTCTGTTAATAAAGATGGACACGGTGAGCTGGCTGATGTGGTCAACATGAGTGTGTTTCCTGTGTATAAAACCATATAACCGAACCAGATGATGCTAGATGTTCACAAGATGCTACAACAGGACCACATATATTTATATTGTCTGAAGAAAATGTGAGTGGTGTTTACCCATTAAAAAGTCCTGGGCATGTTGCTATGGTGTTGCTATGCAGTTGCTAAGATGCTCCTAGTGTTTGCTATGGTGTTGCTATGCAGTTGCTAAGATGCTCATAGTGTTTGCTAGGGTGTTGCTATGTAGTTACCAGAATCTGTGTGACCCCAGGCATCTGACGCTGTCCAGGTAACAGGGAACATTCTCAAAAAATGTTCTTGCAGTAACGTTAGGAGAACATTTTAACGCTATATGGAATGTGTATCACAAATGTTATTCCTAATGTTGTTAGTGTAATGTTTTAAAAACGTTACAGAATTACAAAAATGTTTGAATAACTTCTTATAGCCAAACAATCTCATTAATACAACATCTAAAGAACTGGGCATTTTTAATGTACAAAATAACATTTTTAACGTTTTTGCTACTTAATGGAAATGTTACAGAAATGTTCTTGCAAGCTAAATTTGTTAGCTGGGGAATTCATGGGTCATTTCTTTTATAGCCAAACAATTCTGTGATCAGATTTTTGTGTGGTCGGCACAGTAAGAGGGCTGCTTAGCCCTGGACATTTAGTGTTTCACACAAAATGTGTTTTTATGTAACACCCTGTGAGTTTAGGCAACATGCAGTTCGGTTGCTTAACTCATCTGGATTTAGAGTCCAAACACACTGAACCAACAATGAGAAATACTTTGTCCCTGTAGAGGACAAATCTACAAATCTCTGTTTTACGGCACTGCTGCAGGATTTGGAGTGAAGAACCAGTTTAGTTTTTAAAAAAATTCTAAAACTAAGTGAATGAGCAAATATTAACTGTAATCTACCGGAATCACTGTAACCAGCATGCGAACTGATTTTCTCATCGTTTTAGTGTAAATGCCTCATGTAGTCTCTCTCCACCTGATAGCATCATCAACAGCTGTGACATAAATACACTCATTGAGTATTTGTACAGCAGGATTAAAGAGCTCTTGATTGTGCTGGAATGAAATGTTTATGCAGGAGAATAAGTGATGTTCTGCAGGACAGTCTCAACACTGAGGAGAGTCTGTTGTTTTTGGCTCTGACTCTGCATGAGACACAGTTATAAAGTCACACATTAGAGAGACAGTCTTGAGCTGGCAGCTGAAACTTGAGTCTGATATCATATAAACACACTGATATCATCCCCCTCCATGTGCATTGATTTGTAAAAGCAAAAATATTAGCACAGTATTCTGGGAAATGATCTTTTAAAAGTTTACAATAATTAATTCTGTTTCACTGATTTATATTTATTGGGTTCAAACGTAAATGTGTCACAAGAGATTTCATCTTTGGAAGTGATATTTAAACATAAATACTCTTTAAATGATTTGTTTCTAGGCTTCTCATCTGTTTCATTCAAGAGACTGAACTGAATTTGGATTGGCTCTTGTGTTGATGACAGATAGTCAGTAAATGATTTTAGGGAACCCAGGCTACAGTCTCTCTTTTTCTTTGTCTTTGTGTTTCATACAGAGTTGAGACCTCAGAATAGTCGGACCAGTGGGACCCAATCAGAGAAGACTGAGATGAATAGAGTCAAGATTTCTAGAAGGTTTTCTAGAATCTTTCTAAATTAAAGGCAGGACAGGTGACTTTTTGAGAAACAGTTATGCTGGTTAAAAGTCTCTTCCCATCCTGATAGCAATCACTAAGTGAGCTAAATATATTTAAATAAATGTTTATCTTCTGTTGAAAGCACTGGACCGTAAAAAGCTCATATAATCATTGTGTTCGGACCAAATGCAGTGATTGGATGTCCTACTTGCTTGTCAAACTATGTATGTGTTCATGTGTTGGAGGGGGCGTGGCTTTGATGAGCGCTCTGAAGGGAGGCCCTCTGAAATTGCCTACCGTACCTTTAAATATGGATTCATACTTTTTTAATTTATTCATGATTTTTATTCATCGATTTTTTCTTGTATGTCATGAGATTGTGATTAGGTTAGCGGTTACATTTCAGTGAGGAATCAGTCATTTGTGACAGAAGGCAGTTTTGAAGTGTGTATACTGCAGAGAAACTCTGAGCGTCTTAAATGAGGGTTATTATCTGAATTCCTCAGGGTGTTTTCTGCATGTCTCTGGGTTTTTAAAGCGGGTGAGAGATCAGCTGATGTCCAAACCTTAATGACAGAAAACAACCGCTGGAGTATCTGGATGATTGTCAGCAGATCTAGTGTGGTCTCCATGGTGATGTTCCATCTGTGAAGGCATCACGACATGACCCCATTACGACCTTGTGTGGCCACAGGGCGCGGAAACAGTAGGGTGGACCACTGAAGTTCATCCAGAGTTGACCTCATCTACTGGCTGCATCCTGCTGTGACGAAGCCCAGCCTTCCTGATGGCCAGCAGTCGCTTGACTGCTGTACCACTGCCAGGATTCTGACTGGGTTATGATGATGAAGAAAGCATAGCATGTTTTCATAGCGTGTCCACAGGTCGCTACATACCCACAAAATGTTTGTCAGGTCACCAGGGTTTGGATTAGAACTGTGTTATCTAGTCCATCAACGTATAAGCCTGAGGTTTTCTGTTTACATCACTAAAATGCTCTGACTATTTGGGTTGGAGGAGAATCTTAAGTGGTTGACATGCAAATGACCTCAGAATGATTGATCGTTGTCATTGGTTCTCCAGGGAATAAACCACACCCACTGGTTATTAGTCTGGAAATATTTCAACTGAAAAACAGAATCTTATCTTAAAAGAATCTCCTTCTCTCACAACACTCTGCACTTCAGGTTGTTTTTGGCTGTTTTATTTTCTTTTTACTCATTGATGTAGATGTAATCTGTGTCATTCATCTTTAAATGTGCTCATGGATTTAATTTACGCTGACGGGATGCATCGTTTTCGCAGATGTGTTAGGCCAGTCAAAGCCATCTGAAAATATGCTGTTGATCTGGCTACAAGCAGGCGGTTATCCGTAGCGAATCTTATTTAGTTATAATTGTCAAAAAATGTGCAAAGGTTGCATTTTATGAAAGGAAATTTAGAAAAGGCGACCATGCTCTGTGTAGCTTTAGTAATCAAACTGTTACATCTAACAGATGGTGGAAATCAAAACCTTCACTTCTTACTGTGCTCATCCAAAACCTGCTTTCAGTTCAAATGCTGCTATATCAGTAGAAAACAAGAATCTTTACTTTTGTTCAGATACTGTTTATTGGCTGTATGGTGTGGATATTTTCAGCATTTCTTTCTACATGACATAAAGATGAGATCTTTATCTTTAACTGAGAAGTCTCTTCTGACATGTTCCTTTTGCTCCAGTTGATGGTCTCAAATACAGTTCAGTTGAGTTTATGGGATGGTTAACATTGGTCTCCGGTCCAGACACGAGATGTAATGAGCCCAATGGCTCACGTTGTGTTTTGCTCTTGGTCAATGTGTGACTAATAAAAGCAGATGTATAAATGTGTCATGTAAAAGTTTTCTTGACATCTGTGAGCTGAAACTCTTTTACAGTGAAGTGCTGATGAAAAGTGAAGTGGCCACTTATGATCAGTGTGAACCAGTGTGACCTCACGTCTGATCAGTGTGAATCAGTGTGACTCCACGTTTGATCAGTGTGACTCCACGTCTGATCAGTGTGATCTTGTGTGACTCCACGTCTGATTAGTGTGAACCAGTGTGACTCCACGTCTGATCAGTGTGAACCAGTGTGACTCCACGTCTGATCAGTGTGAACCAGTGTGACTCCACGTCTGATCAGTGTGAACCAGTGTGACTCCACATCTGATCAGTGTGAACCAGTGTGACTACACGTCTGATCAGTGTGAATCAGTGTGACTCCACATCTGATCAGTGTGAACCAGTGTGAATTTAAGGAGTTAGAGTTAGGTTATGGATTAAGGCTTTAGGGTTACAGTTATGGATTAAGGGGTTAAGGTTAAAGTTAGGGTATGTACAAATGTTATATACATATAATTTTCTTATATTACTTAATGATAAGATGTAATTAAACTAAAGGTTTATGTGTGTTTTTTGGTAACACGTTTTTGAAACCTGAACTAAGAAACATTTTCCCACATTTATTGTTTCTCTGCTTATTTTTTTCATTATTAACAATTTTAGTTTGTAAGAACATTTCCATAATGTTTCTAGTAACAAAAAAGTTTTTTGTTAGAGAATGTTTGTAGAGTATGTTAGCCAATGTTCAGAGAACGTTCCCTGTTAGCTGGATCCTGGCAGCTACTTAAAATGTTAGTCAAACATAGTGATTTAGTTTTTAGTTTTTCCTGCATCTCTCTCTGATCTTTACATGTAAACAGTGTGTGATTGTGTGTATCTGTGCTTTAAAAACCTCCATGTTTGTGTGTTCTTCACATCTCTATGCTTTCATTCTGGTCCTGTTGGAAATAATGCACCACAACAGAAAACATCACAACTTTCAGGGAGGCATACATGTAAATGTAAGTGCTCTGACTGACTGAAGCCTCTAGTGGTAGGGTTACTAAAGGGCCCTGAGGGGCCAAGGGGGGCCTGTCTTGTTTGTCTTATTTAAAAGCCAAAGGGAACTGGAGTGAGCTAAGAAAACAAACAGATAGTCTCTCAGTGGATGTCTCCTAGTCTCACCCTTGACATGGAGCCATGATCATTTAGTCCAGACACACTCTTGACATCAGAGGATGCAGTGATGCTCTGTGCATCAGTGCCAGCCGACCTTTAGCCTGGATTATAGTATCACACTGTCTTAAGAACAGCCAGTATATTCTATATTTACCATATTTGTGCCACATTTTAAAACATTCCACTAAAAACTAACTGTGATATATAACTTCTACTATTGTTACCGCAAGAACGTTTTTGATAACTCTGAGAGAACATTAGCCAATGTTCTGAGAACGTTCCCTGTTAGCTTGGCTCATCTCAGCCACATGGTTACATCACAAGAAGGATCAGGTGGATGTGGTCTCAGAGTGACTGTCTCTTATGTAATTCATCACATGAAGCTGTGTGCGTCAGTCTCTCCACCAAACCTCCAGCCAGCAGCACACAGCTTACAACACACAGAGCAAAACACGGAACACACGTGCACAGCGGGGGGTGTTGCGAAAACAAACGTCTGATTGCGTCGTGTTACGAGGGAACAAATACGTTTGTTTATTGTACGAGATGAGGGAGGGAGTCAGGCAGCATTCTCCCTCAGTGTCTCACTGTAAGAACACAGATCCACACTGTTTTTCAAATACATCACTGCCAAACTATTAATAGTGGGACCAAACCACTGGCTTGTTCATCTCAAGTTTGTAAAGTCCAGACCCTCATCACGCACAGAGAGAGAGAGAAATAGAGAGAGAGAGGGGTTTTCTGGGGACAACCAGTTTCAACATGCAAATCTCAAATTCTTTCAACGAGAAGCATTTGGACACTTGAGTCACACTGTCCAGAATATAAATGTCTTTATGCATTACATAACAAAATGTCATCTGCATACAAATGATCCTAGATAACACTTTAATGTTGTAGAAACATTTCCCTAATGTTTTTATTAAGTAACAACGTCATTTAAAAAGTCATTTTGAACTTCTAAAACATTCAAAAGTCCAGTTTTTTAGACGTTGTATTAACATTATTGCTTGTTATAAGATTCCAGCACTGGGGGGTAGCAACTGAAGTGCCCTTGAGCAAGGCACCTAACCCCCAATTGCTCCCCGGGTGCAGTAATGTGCTGCCCACTGCTCTGGGTGTGTGTGTGTGCCTGTGACAGTAATCTCTTCGTCTTCATCAACAGTATATCTATTGACAAACACCGTTTTGTTAAATGTTTGCTGGAATATTGTTCTTTTGTAAACATCCAAAGGTGCAATCTGCAACTTTTGTCTCTCTGTCGCCATCTCTGTTTGAAACATAAAATTGCAGCTTTACCTAGTTTACGTATATTGAAGTCAAATGAAGCCAAACTGACATTTCCTGTGAAATCAGACCTGACAGCTCAAATGATAAATTATTATTATAAACTTACTGTTGTAAATCGGGGTGATAAGGATACGGTATTGAATACTGATCTGTTATGTACCTGCTCAATAACTGATTTTTGATCTTTTTTTTTGTAAAGTTACAGATTGCAGCTTTAAAATTAATTTAAATGTCACCTGCTGTGTTGTTGTTATCTAATGATTTGGTCTCCTTTCTATTTTAAGATTAAGTCTTATAAAAACACTCACTTTTGTGTGGGCTGCTAATGGAATTGTGCTAAAACTTCAAAGATGTTTTTAGTGCCACATAATAAAGTCATTTAATATGACATGAGTTTGATGAGCCAGTGAAAGAATTTTCCTTTTGTGTAAATTGGTCTTTGGAAAGATTAAGTTGTACTTTTCTGTCATTTTGACATGTTAAATGTTTGTGGAACATATTATTAGAGAAATCATTGGAAATTAAAGGTCCCCTGAAACAAACCAGAATCTTCTAGGATGACGAGTAAAACAATTAAGATTTAATTGCGTCTTACATCAGCCCTGTTAAATGACAGACAGAATCCAGTCATTTGGTGTATAAAGAGCAAAACTGTATGAATACACGTCCGCACACAGAAGTGTAGATAATAATCAGGTTTGAGTGTAATGTAAGACCATGCCACACTGTCACGCAGTGATGATGTCATCACCCCTGAATATATAATGCAGCTGTACAGGCCCGCGGCCAGTTCAGTGTTTATCCATTTAAACTGTGTCTAAAATAACAGTCTTCCATTTTTAAACAGTTTTCTTGAGTTTTTTTCTCCACGCCTCACCTGAAAGGCCTCAGATGTGCACATCTATAAGTTAAGTGTGTGTGTGTGTGTGTGTGTGTGTGTGTGTGTGTGCGCGCACACTCCTGTTATTCACCATGTTTTTGGGACCACATGCCCCCACAAGTATAATAATACCAGTGTATTTATGTGACGGAAAATGTAAAACAGCAGAAAGTTTTCTGTGAGGGTGAGGTTTCGGGGAAGTAAATTAGCTCAATATAGAAATCATTACACTTATGGAGAGTCACCATAAACCACATATGCAAATATGTGTGTGTGTGTGTGAGATCATTTTGTAAAGCTTAATAAAAGCAAAACAACATGTTTATTGCATAAAGTGGCTTGTCTGTTTGTTCAGTAATACCTCTAAACGAGGGATCATTTTCATTGTGCAACAGAGCAAAAACACAACAGCACGCATGTGAGAGTGGACAGGCGATCCTGTGAACGCTGGCTCACTGGACCGGGAACATGTGGATGTTGTTACTCTGGGAATCCTCTGTTTTCTCCCGCTGGACAATAATCATGGGGATGTTCTGCTCCCTCAAGAGAAGCAGAGAAAGTTAACATTGATTCTGTGGCTTGATTTGTGTGACAGAATCCCGTCAGCAGAGTTTATGTGTGTTTTCATCCATTAGCTTTAAATTGAGCGTGTCATAGAGAACTATCAGGCAAAACTCATTCTTATATTTTTCTCTCTTTGTGTGTCTCTCTCGTTCTCTTTGTTTCTTTCCCTCTCATTATCTCTCTTTCTCAGTCTCTCCATCTTTCTCTCTCTGTCTTTCTGTTTCTGTCTTTCTCTCTCTGTCTGTCTTTCTGTTTCTGTCTTTCTCTCTCTGTCTTTCTGTTTCTGTCTCTCTCTATCTGTCTTTCTCTGTTTCTGTCTTTCTCTATCTGTCTTTTTCTATCTGTCTTTCTGTTTCTGTCTCTCTCTATCTGTCTTTCTCTGTTTCTGTCTTTCTCTATCTGTCTTTTTCTATCTGTCTTTCTGTTTCTGTCTTTCTGTTTCTGTCTTTCTCTCTCTCTGTCTCTCTCTATCTGTCTTTCTGTTTCTGTCTTTCTGTTTCTGTCTTTAACAGTCGCTCTTTAGATTAGATGCATTTTTAAATCATCATTTTCTTTGTCAGGCTGTTTCTATAAAATAACTACTTTCTTTAATAAAAGAACTTGAATTTAATGTTTCTTGATGTCATTTTACTTTAAATCCTCAACAATTGCTAACTGTTAATTATTGTGTTTAAATGTGTTGTTGTTGTGTCGTTTTCAGTTATACATGCGAAACATCTTTATCTGTTCGTTTCACAGCAGTTGTGCATACACACAAACCAAAACACACAAACAGAGCTTAGCTTGACCAAAAATCGTATATGTACAATAATCATATAATCAACGTTCTTTTAACCAAGCAGTAAACGTGCATAATTTACCATATTTTCATGTTCTCATCTGATGCCTACAGGAGACAAAGCGTTTATTAATATTAATTTAACATAAAATTTAAACGAGCGTAAACTCGGGTTCAAACGACATTGTTCGTGTATTTTGAGACAGTCAGTGGTTTTACGTTGGTTTACAGCGCACTCTAGCGGCGTTAACCTGCTAAAACAAGAACAAAAAATAAATGAGTGGATGAAAAGCGTTAAACGCATAAACAAACTAACAATCTATTTTCAGAGTTCAGAGTCTCGTCTCCTGCATTCACATGCATGTCACTTTCTAATCATCTCAATGACGTCTGTAAATAAACTGTTGAATGACAAACCTGCTGAAGAAAATCATCTCGTTGCAGTAATAACTGTATCATTTTCTAATAGTTGTTGAGGAGCATAAAAACAGGATGGAGCTACAGTAATTTACTGTGATTTTAAACCCTTTTTAGGAGCATGTCTAAAATCTCTTAAGATTTCTGTAGTTTTTTATCTTTTCTGTTTCCTGTGATAGATAAAACAACAAAAAACAATCCTTTTTTATAGATTAAAATAGAACGTTTTTATTGTTCATTAACTTTTTATTTATTTATAACCCATCTTTCATAAAAACAAAGATTTACAAACAACTGGACAGTCACATTTGTGGAGACAGAATTATCTTCCAAAAACAATTATCAAAATCTCTCAATCACCTACACAGACAATAAAAACCAGCAGACAGGGTCCTGACATAAAACACAATGACAATGTTCGTTCTGTCATATAAACACTTAGTTTCTGCTGTTGATCAGTGAATGTGTGTGAAGTGTCAGATCGTCTCGCGCTGCATCCACTCATTATAACCGCCTGCGTAATGACGAGCCCTGAAACACACAAACAATGATGAACATCTCCTTCATTTACAGCCCTTCATCAATACTGGAGGAGGAGTGTGAAAAAGATTTCTACAAACATTGTTCTCACTAAAAGGAACTAAAAATATTTTAGAGCTGAGCATAACTGGAAACGCATGGAATGGACATATGTGTTCTCTGTATATGTTTGTCACAATGAAGAGTACGTTTCGAGTCTGAGCTTTTTTGAAAATGTAAAACTGCAGAACGTGTGTAAGGTAAGGTAAGGTTAGTGTAGGAGGATAGAATATACAGTTTGTATCCCAGTAAACCCAACGTGTGCGTGCGTGTGTGTGCTCGTACCTGGTGTAGCCCAGAGCCCAAGCTGTCTCCAGAGCACTGAGGCTGCGTCGCCCCCTCTGGCAGTACAGCACAAAGTCTAGGTCCTCTATTTTAGGCTTTGGGACTCCGTACTGCTCTTTAAACTGATGTGGGTTCAGTCTTAGGGCCTGGTCGATGTCTCCCACTACACAACCAATACAAATATAACTCTAAATATGTGCGTTTATGTCTGTATTTAGACAATTGTAGTAATTGTAGTTTTATTCTGCTGTGTGTAGAAGTTTTTTATGAGTGACTTACATGGAATGTTGACAGCTCCTGAAATAAATCCGTCCTCCAGCTCAGCTGGTTCACGCACATCGAAGAGCTGAACACTTCCGGTGGCCAGCATGTGTTTCAGCTGCTCATACGTTACCTCTGTATCTGACAACACAATGTAATGTTTACAGTATATACACTTACATTACATACAGTGTATACAGTGTAATAGAACTTCAGCACTGACAATCTGTTGTTGATGAATTCACAGTTTTCATTTTGTCAGTCATAAAGGTTATAACGTGGTTATCACAGGGTATCAGTGATCCTGGATTAACGTCGATTTAAACTACAGTGGTTCCAAAAACTCTTTGAACCTTGAAATCTCAGCCCTTCTCCAAACGTACTCTGCTTTCTGATCGAATCTCACTTTGCTTTTAAAACAGCTAATGCGTGTAACACACAAACAGTGCTGTGATTTGTGATTTGAAGTTTACATTTTTAAATCTGGTTCAGCAAAAAGTTTTTTGGATGGTTGGTTGATAAACAGACAGAGAGACAGAAGATAGACAGAGAGACAGAAGATAGACAGAGAGACAGAGGATAGACAAAGAGACAGAAGAGAGACAGACAGAAATGGAGGAAGAAGAAGGTCCACTGAAAACATTGCTCATGTAGAAAGATGTGCAGTTACATCAGTTTCTCTATCATTTAAAACGACTTGTTTTTTATTTAAAACATGTTCTTGTGCTGGAAGAACACAAATTCCCCTCTGTTAGATAATGTTAACTTTACCATGTCGCTCAGTTACTTGTACGAACATCTACATCACAACGTATTTGGGGCCCCTGTATATGGGCTTCTGGTAAGTCCCCAGTTCCTTTAAAAAACAGTTTTCCACATTTATGTTACTAAACGTTATGGAAAATATTTGTTGTGCATCTTGTCTCTGAAGACTCAAGACTGTTATGACAGATCGTCAGATGATGTCATTGCAACATCAGTTAGTTACACCATATTTCGAAGTTACTGACCCGTGAGTCACTGACCGTACGTGCAGACTCGCATGTTATCATGATCATAACAGATGTAACGCTTGCCAGGTTTCGTATATAAACATGAAGTGTTTACCTGTGTTTAAAGGTTTCCACTTGTCGCAGTTGTCCGGCTGGTTGGCGCAGAAATCGGATGGTTCTGCACCATCCGCCGCGGTCCAAACCAACGCGAGCGCCACAAGAGCGCACACGCGTGACCTCAGGGTGAAGACTTTAAACATGTTGATCTCCTTATTAAAAGCAAACACGTGTGTTGAAGTACAGATGCGTGTCGCGGATAAACAACGTGTAACTCTATGGCGAAGGTTTAAACGATGACAGAGCGTCGCTTCGTGACGCGTCCTCCGCGGATGAAATGAAGTTTAATCGCAGCGGATTTCAGTGATAACGGGATCGAGTGAGATATGAAGTCGCGTTTCCGCCTGGATGCTCAAACGAGCCATTCAAACCTCCGGACGTTTCGCCGTCCTGGAGATATTTGTACACAATTTTTAAAACGCCGTAATGAAAACAATCTCATAGCTACAAACCGAGATATGCCCCACGAGTCTTTATAAATGTTTATTATTAATTATATTGTCGCTTTTGATTACGTCATTCTTTGGAATTGTCGTATCTGACCAATCAGAGACTACATCTGGGCCTGTAACCCCGCCCGTTTTGTGACCAGGTGGACTGAGCACTATTCTACCCACTTCATTTTCTATGGAGGCGGGTCGTAATTTCATTGACTGTGAAACTTAATACAAAGCCATTATGTGTCTTCTCTGCAAATGTAATTTTAAACAGATCATTAATCGATACTTTCTCATACTTATAAATGCATAACATCAGTTATAAATACAAAACAAGCATCTGTAGTCAAAGTGGCGGCCTCGCCTTAGGTTAAACTAAAGTCATACAAAGGGAGCGAAACATCAACTGAGATGTGTTATGATACACGATTTATTCTGCAAACACACATTGAGATAATGCTTATTGTGTACGAACTTCCGGTTAAAACGTGTATGTTGTTATTTTGTGTCTAGAGCTTTTAGCTGATAAATGCACGCGTTTCATTCCCCCTGTATTGTGCATGACATGGTACAGTCCACGGATGGCTCACGGTCATATGATCTTGGCAACATAAATAGTGTGACAGGTTCAGTTTTCAGACTTAGTCTAGTAACACGATTCATTTTTCACCCAGATCACCAAGTTACAGTAATGTCGAGAATAAAGGTTGGAGGAACATCGGAGGTGAAGGAGGCCACTGAGGAGGTGCAGAAAATCTGCGACGGGGTGAGAGATGTCAGCTGATCTGAGGACACGTGATGAGTGTTTATATGTGTCTTTTGTACAGATCGTGTAAATGAATCGTGCGAGTGTTCAGCTTGTGTCTGAAATGTACGATTCAAGTCAAGGAAAAGTTATTTGTATAATGAGTATTTAGTCCCGCAGTAATAAACGTGCACGGAATTGTTGTTTCTGCAAGCTTATAAAAAGATTCACATTTATTGTTTTACTTACTGTCGTATTAGTTACTTACAGCTACAATTCGTTACTTTATAGGTTACAATAAACACAACTCAGTTAATGAGCAAATACATAAACGATAAGTGTTGAAACAAAGTTAAATTGCTTAAATCTCTAAGACTTTCTCACTTGTCAATTCACCACACCCCAGTTCTGGAAACAGTGTGATTCCGATGATTACTCATAGTTGTGTGGGGTTGGTCACATACAGTTGACAAATGTTGTTCTGCGAGTTGACGAAATTAAGCTAAAAATACAGAGAAGTTCAGTTGCACGGAAGCCATTAAAGACAAACCAGAACATGTATTAGATTAGACAGAAGAATGTGATATTATCACACACACACACACACACACACATATATATATATATATATATATATGAATTAAAAAATGTATAAAAGACAAATCTGTGTTATGTGTGATTTAGGTGAAGTCTCAAGTTGAGGCAAAGGCTGGCAAGAAGTTTGACGTTTTCACTGCAAAATGTTTCACAACGCAGCTGGTGGCAGGAACCAACTTCTTTATTAAGGTGAGTTTTTATTCATGTTGTGACCCCTCATATAATTACCACAGAAAAAACACCAGAAGACAATTTGTCTTTTGTTCTCTCTGTCTCTCTCTGTCTCTTTTTCTCTCCAGGTTAACGTGGGAGGAGATGAGTTTATTCACATAAGAGTTCATAAGTCTCTTCCTCATACTGGAGGAGAACTAAAGCTTCATGGACTGCAGAGCTCCAAGACTCATCATGACCCTGTGGAATATTTCTAAACAAACAGTAGAACAGCCCGTCAGCAGACTCCACTGATAAAGTTACCGAACAGCCCATCAGCAGACTCCACTGATAAAGTTACCGAACAGTAGAACAGCAAAGGTTACCTAGTGTTTATTAACTGTGTGTCGATGACATTTACATAATCAACACTTTTATTGTTAAAATTGTTTTGTGCAAAAATAATTGCTCATTCATTCCTTGTTTTACACAATTCTACTTTTGAAATAATCTTAATAATCTGAAAATTTAATTATCTGATTTATTGTTTGTTTAATTTGTTAGCAGCTCTGTGGTGCATCCAGTAATATGAGCTCCAGAATATTAGACTTTATTCTTACTGTATTTACAGCATGTTACTAAAAACTAATGACCATTCATAACCAGACAGAAAACCTGAAATATTGGTTTAATCTGCTGAACATGTTTTGTATAATGCCATTTGCATTAAACGATGATAAAACCACATAAAAAACAAATGATGGCAGAACCAAATAAAGCTTTTGAATTACCCCTGAAATGTTGAATTTATTGAGAATAAATTTGGGGATTGTGAGGTTTAATTTACTGTCTTGCACTCTCACGCTGAAACTGAGCGTACACACTGAGTGTACACACTGACCCACATTTGTGCATTCTTTGTGACTTCAGGAAATATAAAATGACTCTAAAAACTAAATGATTTTTCTAAAATAAAAATGCAATATCTTTTGTTCTATAAAAAAATTAATTATATTAAAAACTTCTGTTTCAAAAACTCAACACAACATAATCATGCCATTAACATAATCGCAAAGTAAAATTTGTAATAATGTTCTGTCCTAAAAATATTTTTTTATAGAGAAACACATTTACTGTTAACTGAGAGTGATGATTGTCACAATTGTGACATTACTTCCTGTGACGATGTCAGAAACAGAAAGACTATCTCTCTCACTCCAGGTGAGTGTGGGAGGGGCTGTGTACATGCATCTGCAGGATCATAAAGGTTTATAAATCTGTCCCGCAGCTGGGAGAAAAACTGCAGCTGCATGTACCAATGATGTCCAAAGCGCAACATGAACTTTTTTAAAGGCTTCTAAAGAAACAGACATCATAGGTTCAGTTGAGGGGGCGGATGGCCCGCCACTGTTTGCAATTTTCCTCTGTGAAAAAGACCAAATTCAAGGTTTCTGAAATTAATACACAAGACAGAAATGTAATAACTGAATCAAACAAATATCAAAGAAATAGTGAGTTTGCAAATTACTTTGTAAATAACAAACATGGTCACGCTCTAAGCACATATCAGCATTAGCATGATCATCACATTTCAAATGAGAATAATTATTGACAAATGTGTATTTTCTCAATACTCAGCTGACACTTTTATTCTCCATCATTAGGTCAGCGGGTTCATGTTTGAGGCCTGACTGTAATTTATGTTGCAGAAAGAACATAAAAGTCTTTTTTATCATAAATCCAACACCAGTATTCCTGAAAACCCAGTATTCCTGAAACCCAGTCCAGATTCCTGAGCGAGTCCAAAGTTCAAATCTGTCTGGATTTAGAATTACAAATCGAACAGTTCTGTTTCAAATATATTTTGTTTCATATATCTATCCAGCTAGCAGGGAACATTCTCAAAATGTTGGAAAACGAACATTTTAAAATGTATCATTTTATGATAATAAAGTATCATACAGATCAAAAAATGTTATTTAGTTGGTGGAACATTTTAAAAATCAATCAGAATCAAAGTTTGAGTAATGTTCTTATAACGAAGCAGTAACGTTGATAAAATGGCTAAAAACAGGATGTTTTGAATGAACATTTTTAACATTTTATTTCTCAACAGAAAACTTTTACAGCCTAAAATTGTTAGCTGGGTATCTTTTGCTCTTCATCTGCCTGTTTTTTATCTTCCTGCCTGTTACATGAGGTGAAAAACAAATAAAAACTGCCCAGCAGGTTCCATTTTAGTCCACCAAAAATCAAATGAAGGTGTTTAATTCCATAATGATTTTCAAATTCATAAACAGGAACTTTCCAGAAGGAAGTGAAGCCACTCGCCATGTGTGGCTTCATATGAGCAGAGTCTCCATCTCACGTGAGTGGACGTGACTTTTGCTGATGTTTCGAGTTTGAATTAAAGAGGCTTTGATAAGTCACATGTCTGACTGACAAAACCACATCACATAACATTAATTACCGTGACAGAGCGAAACGAATCTAATGTACACACACATTGATTCAGGTCATAAGATAATGACTATTATAAAGTATTAGAAGACTGATTTATGTATCTGTCACCAAATAAGATGAAATAGCTGACAGCTATTGAAAAGTTTGCATTATGAAAATCGCATTAACAGCTATACAAATCATAGGAGAACAAAAGTCTGCATGCTACAAATATCAAATGCTTACTAAGCATAAAACAGAAACATTCTGACATGAGCACAAATCACACGTAACATTAAAAACTGTATTAATTTTGAGTTACACAAAATTCAAGCATCAGAAAAGGTTTCATGAACTTGTCATGAACTGAAGAAATCATGTCATTATACAGGATTGTTTTTACTGAGGCATTTAAATCTCTTACAGAGCCATACTGTAAAGACGTTTAATCTTATGGGCGTCTCTCATCTATATAAGAAACAGCTGTTAAAGCCATATGTGTAAATTCCTCTGGAGCTTTTAAATGAGGTAAAACTATAAAACTGCCCTGCTGTGGTTTTTATAGTATAGAATAAAATAATAATGTAAAGCTTATGTCAGATCTTTATATTTGCACCGTTAACTTCATAATTACTGCACAAATCCACCTGGAGAGCAAAAACTCTGTCCACATGTTTCTGGAACCCAGAGAGCTGATAGTGTTTAACTGCATGCATTGTAGAGGGGAGTGTGTGTGTGTGTGTGTGTGTGTGTGTGTGTGTGTGTGTGTGTACTGGTATTCACTATGTTATGGGAATCAAATGTCCCCACAAGTATAGTAATACCAGTAAATTTTGATCATTTTTGGTCCCAGTAAGAAAAGAAGCTTATAAATCATCTACACATTTATTTTATGATGTATCTGGAAAAAGTAAAACAGCAGAAAGTTTTCTGTGAGGGTTCAAGGGGAGGGTAAGGGGATAGAATATACAGTTTATACAGTATAAAAACCATTACACCAATGAAATGTCCCCATAAAACATGAAAACAGAATGTTTTCTGTTAGGATTCGAGTGTGAGTAAGGGTGTATTGTTTATAACTAGCTGTGTATAAAAATGTCTATGGAATGTCCCCATTTAATTAAATGTGTGTGGGTGTATGTGTGTGTGTGTGTGTGCAGTGTGTAGTGTTTGTTGGGGGGGGTGTAAATTGCTGACATTAGATTCTGTTCCAGGTTCCAGAAAGGCCCAGAGCAGAGCAGAGAGAGAGATAAAGAATCTCTTTGTTTCATCACTGTGTTTGTGAGTTTGCTGTGGTGTTTATTTGCTAATTATTGTATGTTTTTCCATACTTAAAGCTTCATACAAGCCACATAACTACATATAAAATACATGTAAAGAAACACACACAGAAGTATACTGGTCATTTCTGTTACTGAATCTACATATGAAACACATTTAAAATGCATAAAACACATTTATGCATCATTTAAAATGCATAAACACTCAAATTATTATTGATAAAGTTATTGTTCAATGAGGGTTTGAGAGTCAATTTGAGGGTGAACAACCGACGCCACGAAACATCACAGAAATCATCAGAACTGAAACAGATCAAAGAAAGAAGGAAGAGCAGCAATAATTCTGAATTATTAGCCAGTTATTAAGAAATTGGCGCATAACACGTGGAGACACAGCAGTGAAGAGAGAGAAATCACACACACACACACATATATGTATCTTAGGTATACATATGACATATAATGGGGACATATACATCTATGAAATCCATACTATTAAATTACATTTCTTATTTTCATGCAATTCAATTTTCTGGATAAAAATCTAATAACCCAGAAATCATGTTTTAAGGGCTGTGTGTGTGTGGGTGGGGGGTGGTGGGGGTTCTGGTTAGGTGTCACACCTCATTACAAATCTTTGTGCCAGGCCAAACATAGTAAACAAAGTTTTTGTTGTACATAAAAAAGAAAGTAAAAAAAAAAAACTTTAAAAAAAAAAAAGCAGAAAGTTTTCTGTTAGGGTTAGAGAGTTATAGTGATATATAGTGAGTTATATGAGCTATAGTGCTGTGTTTGATGATAAGCGTGTGTGTATGTATAAATTGTGTGTGTGTTTGATGTTTGTGTGTGTGTATGTATGAATTGTGTGTGTGTTTGATGTTTGTGTGTGTGTGTGTGTGTGTGTATGTATGAAGTGTGTGTGTGTTTGATGTGTGTGTGTGTGAGGGGCGTGTGTTTATGTAACAGGGGGCTACACTATAAATGAACGGGCTGTGGGACTCTGCTCACTATTCAGAACTTGAGACCCTTTCCCACACACTCCAGACTGAGCTCTGCAGTAGCCATGGCAACCGGCATGTTGGGACTGTTGGGAGTTTTGCTCTGCGCTCTTGCTGTTAGTTGTGATGTCACACCGCAGGCTGACTTTGACGTGCAGGGGGTAAGACTACACACACTATAGAGCAGATGAATCTAGGCTACAAATAAATATTATATATATATATACTGTATATATAACCATTTTAGTCTCCTGCTAGATTTGTTGCACTTGATTTAAATCTTGTGCGCTTGGTTAGGGCTAATCAGTCTCACTTTTCAGATTCAAATAAGACCAATCTATATTTTATGCAACTGACTTAGAGCCAGTCTTGAAGAACAATATCAGATGACTAGCTTGTGAGACTAGTCTAAGTCTAAGTAGCTCATGCAAGCAGCTTCAGAACAGCGTTTATGGGTTAGTGCTACATGAATGTTCTTGAGAAAATGTAAAAATCTACATTCATGTGTTTAACATTTGACAATGACATGCACCCTGTGGAAAGGTGGCTGGCAAATGGTACCTGATTGGTTTTGCGACGAACGCTGAGTGGTTTGTCATGCGTAAGGCAAACATGAAGATGGGCGTCGCCATGTTTACACCAAATGATGGAGACCTGGAGATGGCTTATTCCAGTCTGAAGTGAGAGACATTATTTAACAGTGTTCAGCAGAATGTTCATGTTGTGTGGCATAATACCATAACTTAATCTCCAACTTCTGCAGTCCTGATGGCACATGCTGGAGAATGACTCATCTTGCTCAAAAAACTGATGTTCCAGGACAATTCATCTTCCACAGTGAACGTAAGGCAGCCTTTCCTGCACCCAGACAGAAAATACAGAGCTAAATCTTACAGAAATAAGAACCAGTGTTTGTTCCTCAGGCCAGGAAACTGAAAATGATATGCGTGTTATGGATGTGAAGTATGATGAATACATTTTGATTCACACCATCAAGACCAAAGTCGACTCCCCTCCAACTCTTCTCAACAAACTCTATGGTAAGACATCGCCAGCTTTTAATTTTAGGTTGCAAGAACGATTCCCGAACATTTCCATTAAGTACCAAAAATGTTAAAAAGTTATTTTCAATGTTCTTTAAAGACTGTGTCTTCAAAGTGTTTATGTTATTGCAGGCCGATCTCCAGACCTGAGCCAGGACATCTTGGACAGGTTCACAGAGTTCTCTCTGGAACAGGGCACTCTGCCTGAGAACATCGCCATTTTGCCTAAAAACGGTAAAATACTGTAAACTTACACCTGCCATATACTCTGCACAGAGACCCACCAGAGAAGTAAGAATTGGGGCAACACAAAAGCACAGATCCCTTCTACATACTTACAGTGCCTTGCAAAAGTATTCATACCCCTTGAACTTTTCCACATTTTGTCACATTACAACCACAAACTTAAATGTTTTTAATTGAGATTTTATGTGATAGACCAACAAAGTAGCACATAATTGTGAAGTGGAACGAAAATGATAAATAGTTTTTAAAAGTTTAGGCAAATAAAAATCTGAAAAGTGTGGTGTGCATTTGTATTCAGCCCCCCTGCGTCAATACTCTGTAGAGGCACCTTTCACTGTAATTACAGCTGCAAGTCTTTTGGGGTATGTCTCTACCAGCTTTACACATCCAGAGATTAAGATTTTTGCCCATTCTTCTTTACAAAATAGCTCAAGCTCAGCCAGACTGGATGGGGAGCATCTGTGAACAGCATTTTTCAAGTCGTGGAGTACATGATGCTTAATGGGATTTAGGTCTGGACTTTGACTGGGCCATTCTAACACATATTCTTTGATCCAAACCATCCCATTATAGCTCTGGTTGTATGTTTAGGGTCATTGTCTTGCTAGAAGGTGAATCTCCTTCCCAGTCTTAAGTCTTTTGCAGTGTCCAAGCTGGTTTTCTTCCAGGGTTGCCCTGTATTTAGCGCCATGCATCTGGATGAGCAGTGTTACTTTTCCTGCCAAACATAACACTTTGCATTTAGGCCAAAAAGTTCAACTTTGGTCTCATCTGACCAGAGCACCTTCTTCCACGTTTGCTGTGTCCCCTACATGGCTTGTGGCAAACTGCAACTTAGGACTTATTTCTTTCTTTCAACAATGGCTTTCTTCTTGCCACTCTTCCATAAAGGCCAGATTTGAGTACAAGACTTATAGTTGTCCTGTGGACAGATTCTTCCACCTGAGCTGTGGATTTCTGCAGCTCCTCCAGAGTGACCATGGGCCTCCTGGCTGCTTGGTAGGTTTGCAGTTGTGGCATACTTGTTCCATTTTTGGATGATGGATTGAACCCTGCTTTAAACTTCTTTATCCCTGACCGGTCTGGTGAGTTCCTTGGTCTTCATGATGCTGTTTGTTCACTAGTGTATTTATACTGAGACTAAATTACACACAGATGGACTTTTATTAACTTATTAGGTGACTTCTGAAGGCAATTGATTGCTCTTGATTTTATTTAGGCGTATCAAAGTTTGTGGTTGTAAGGTGATGAAATGTGAAAAGGTTCAAGGGGTATGAATACTCATGCAAGGCACTGTACATGTGCGTCCTGGTGTTACTGCACTGCTTACATACCATTAAACACCATTAAACTAGATGGGTTATTCAGGCAGCTAGTTATAAACATGTCAACAGTTCCCAGACGGTACTTAAATGAACAGTACACAAAAAAATTAAACATTCCAGAATTGACTCACCCTCAGGGCATCCATGTGTATGACTTTCCATTTCTGATGAACTGTTCTGCAAAACTGAAGAAGAGTTTGTGTTAATGCTACAGCGCCCCCTGCAGCACTGAAAATGAAACATCAACACCAGATTTTTCAACATGTTAAACACAAGTTGCTCAGCCTTTACATTCACATATCTGTGTAAAATGTTTCATTGTTTTAAGCTTCTGTCTGATGTGATGTTTTTCAATATTGTGAATCTATCAAAATCTGACCCCCTCTCTCTCTCTCTCTCTCTAGATGAGTGCCCTTAAACTGTGGATTTAAGATCCTTTCTGACCTTTGACCCCCCTGGGAACTTCTAGGTTCCTGACTTACTGTTGTGATGTATTTTACACGCCTCTAGTGTTTAAACTCTAAAATCTCTACCCATCGGTTCCTTGCCAACTTTCCTGAGTTTAGACCAATAAAATCTTCTGTGAAACACATTTGTGTCATGATTTATATTATATATATGTATATATATGAACTGTGTGACAGGTGGCAACAGTGTCGTACAGTTGCTCTCAAACATACCGATGCACAGAGTGAAAAACTGACTAAAGTTAACAGGCAGACAAACTTTAGACACATTTACTCATTTTTACATTTTAAAATAGCGGTCAAGTCAATAAAAACTATGAAATAAACTGAACTCTAGAAGAAATCTAACAGAAATGTAGTTTATTATGTAATTAATTTTAGGAAGTGTCTGTTTGTTAACGACAGTATTTGATTATATATAAGTCAATGATAAACTGACTGAAAAAAAAATTACACAACACTCAATAATTTCATATTAAGTTACTGTGGAAAAATTTTTTTGAATAGAAGACAAAATTTTTGTTATTCATGTTTTCACACGGAGAATGCAGGAAAATACTTTGCCTTTTATTTCCTTTTTATCTTTTTATAAACAAATGTGAAGATACATCCATGACAACACAAAAGTTGGACTTTTTGAAATGTGTACAGCGTCTCTCTCTTTACAGATCTGTGTACAAAACAGTACGTTATAGTGCCATAGAATCCTACTTACATTAAACTATACAACAAAGTTTAAACGGTGAGCAAATAAATATCTGCAGTATAAAAATGATCACAGGGTGAGGACGAGGGTTTGAGAAATGTTAATGGGAAGTGTTGTGGTCAACGAGGGCTGTGACTCGCACCTTTTCTGACCAATGGCATCAATCTGTGTAAGACGCTCGGCAACTATACTGTTCTGGGATGAAAAGGGGCTGTTTTATCACTCTGAGGTCATGTGATCTGTCCACTTTCTCTAAAAAACTCACCAATCACACGCAAAGCTGGAGATGACCTCATACATCACAGGTTAGCAGAAGTGTCACCAAATAAGTATTTTGCTCCACGTCTGATTTGACTGTTACATATAAACACAAAAACGAGTGCCTTCTCAACATGATTTGCTTGTCAATTCCAGCTTTTTTTGTCAACTTTTCACCCGTTTCATATCTGTGTGACGGGCTGTGCGCAGACGCTACATTAAAGCTACAATGTCCATCTTTCACCTCTCTAGCGCCATCTCTGTTTGAAACATAAAACTGCAGGTTACTTTACATACTTTTCTGTAGGTATGCTGAAGTCAAAGGAAGCCAAACTGACATTTCCTGGAAAACCGGACCAGACAGTTCTAAACCATTATTATTAACTTAGCATACCATTGTGAATCAGGGTAGGGAGAGTGTGTTGAACACCGCTCTGTCATGCACTTTTACCCCACAAAAGTTACGGATTGTAGCTTTAACATAGCGTAACTTCCACGTTCTGCCACACTGTGCCAGTGAGCGAGGTGTGATGTTGATTAAGACAGTTAGTGGGTTTCAGGAGGTTGTGTGTATTTGCATTGACAGTACATGAATACAGCTGAACATTACCATCACCATGAAGTTGCCATGACAACACTCAGGTCACTCAAGGGTCACTGGTGAAAGGTTATTGGCAACATCAAACATATCTGAAGCATTACAACACACAATTGTCCCACACACACACGATCATTTGTAATTTTATCTTAGCTGTTTTTGTTTTACATCATACTGCATTATGTGTATACTGACAAGAGATACAATTGGCCTGATACTGTAGCATCCAACAAAGTTATCAAAAATATTATACTTTTAAAATATGATATTTTTGATACAGGTATGAATGCTGTATAATGTTACAGGGACATACAGTGTATGCTCAGAGTTTGTTTGGCTGACTCACAGAAACATGTCGACATCATATTACACATCATCATAAAAAACAGACGGGGATCAATTGTATCTTAAGAAAACTGAAGCCCAATTGTAGGACCATTTAAACTTCTGCAAAGTGACATAATACAGTGCAACAATTCCTGCTGTTTTCAGAAGTGATTCTTATTTATCTTCAATTCTGTTTAACAATTTTACCATAAATTATTACTATAATACATTGTATAATTAAATCAGGATAAAGGCGTTACTACAAATACTATAATTTTCTCACATTAACTAAGAAAAAAGTGACTCGTTTTGTCACTATAAAATGAATCCTAACATTCCTGTATCGAGTCTCCCGACTACAAATCCCATCAGTGTTTTTATGAAATATGACCTAGACATGTTTGGTGAGATTAACTCTTAATTCTACACATTTAATCAGTTCTGTGCTCCCATACAGCCGCTCATTATGTGCAATGGATTAAATTTATAACATTAAAAAAACATTTACTTTATCAGAATCAAAATGTTGCTGTTACAGGATCACACTTTAAAATAACCGGTTTCCATTGCACTTATGTCACACAGGCTGTTTTAAAGCTGCAATCTGTAACGTTTGTCTCTCTACTGCCATCTCTGTTTGAAATATAAAACTGCAGCTTACTTGTAGTTATTTTCCTAACGTGGATGACAAGTTTAAATTCTAAATAACTGCTGTAAAAACAAGATACAAACACTGCATCATCTACAGTACCAGCACATGTGATACAGTACCTGCACATGTGATACAGTACCTGCACATGTGATACAGTACCTGCACATGTGATACAGTACCAGCACATGTGATACAGTACCCGCACATGTGATACAGTACCAGCACATGTGATACAGTACCAGCACATGTGATACAGTACCATCTTCTTTCTGTTTACAGATGGGATGTATTTGGGGTAAGAGAATGAGGGCATATTTTATATACTTGCTCAATAACTGATCTGTGTTTATTTTAAAGCATAAAGTTACGGATTGCAGCGTTAATGGTGTTTTCATTGTGAGATCTGACCGTCTCTGGTCACGGTACTGAAGCTGGAAAATGTGAAGATTTCTGAAAAACATCTTTCATTTCCACATACGGAGTCAAAGTGGTTTTATCAACCTGAAAGTGCACAAATGACAGAAGTTTCATCTTTAAATGAATTTTGCCTTTAAAACAAATGACAGATATGAAACTGCATGTGTTTCCTCTAGTACTTGTCAAAAATACACAATAAACAAAAGCTTACTGTGATCTTTGAAGATCTGAAGGACCAGATCTGCCTGATGTCCACGTCCTGACCACAATAATGTAGCAAAATAACACAAAGCCTGGAACCTGGTTTTAAAAGCATCCAAATGCTTCCACATTTGGCAACCTTATTCATAAAGATAATCATCATTTAGAAGATGTGCTGTTACAGTTTAACACAGAATTAAACATGTCACATTGGTATAATCATAAAGCATTTTAGAGCGTTTATGTGACCCCAGATTTTCTCAGAGTTCCCCAGATTTTAAATTCATTACATTTGCATTTATGCATTTGGCAAACACATTGATCCAAAGCGACTGACAGCATTCCAGGTGATTTGATCAGTATGTATGTTACCTGGGATTCGAACCCATGACCTTTTGCATTGCTAATGCAATGCTCTACTGATTAAGCCTCAGGAACATGCCTGACAGCCGAACACACGCTCAGAGGCTCAATGTCTCTAAAATGCTTCAGAACAACTGATTCAAATGTACATTTTAGTCAATCTGATAGAAGGACAGAAAAGCCTCATTAAAATGCAAAGATAAAAACACAAACACACGTCCATGAACTGAATCGAAAGAAAACATTCAATCAAAAATGAGTCATTGTTATTTTCTCTCCCTCGTGCTGTTCCAAACTCACCTGCTGTTATTTCTTCAGCAGAACATAAAACACCGTTTGGCATCGATACACTGTTTTAACCTGAATGCAAACATGAGCAGGAGGTGCAGGTGACTTCAGAAGACTTTGCGTAAAAACACATTCACGATCACATCAAGTTCTCGGCACAACACAGCCTGACAGTGATGTGGTGAAATAAAGCCAGTAAAATATTGTGTGTTCACTGAACTAGTTAAGAACAACATGAAGATGAGAAAATTATGACTGTTTCATTTCTGGGTGAACAATTTCTTTAACGCAGGAAACAGTGAAAATAGTCCCTAAACAAGATAAGAATTCTGACGCTTAACTAGATTCATACAGACACAAGACACACACACATACACACACACACAGCTAGGCAACTGGTTGTCGACACAAGGAACAGTGATTTTAAAGGCAGGGTAGGTGATTTGTTTTTCAGAATTTTGTTATGCTGGTTGAAAATCTCTTCACATCCTGATACCAATCGCTAAGTAAAGTGGCACAATATTTAGACATTTTCTGAGGAATAATCATTAACATTTTCATCCAATAGGAGGATGTTCTACTTGCCTGTCAAGCTACATATTTGCATGCCTTCATATTTGTTTTGCAGGAGGCGTGGCTTTAGAGACAACCCTACCTTTAAATCACTAGCTGCTTAGTGTCTTGTACGGAAGTAAGTGGAGCATGAAGGAGGATGAGGGGGGGGGCTAAGGGCTTCCACGCTCATTCTGCAGGCACCATGTCTTTGTGGTGCCTCATAATGTGCTGGTTTTTCTCTGAAGGTCTGCGGAAGCCCTTCGAGCAGTACTGACAGCGGTGAGGATAGTCTTTAGTGTGGATGGAGATGACGTGTCTCTTGAAGCCAGAAGCATCTCCTGTGCTGTAGTCACAGTACTGACACTGATACACCCTCCGCTCCCGTTGGCCCTTGCCCCCGCCTCCCTTCTTTATTGCCCCACCCCCCGCCGCCAATTGTGCCGCCCCTATAGTCCTCTTGGGGGTGCTCTTTTCTACGGGCAGGGCCTTCGGTGGGGTCGCAGGCGTTGGAGGTGTGGCCTGCTGCTGCGATTGTTGTTCCTTGGTGTGTACGGAGAGGATGTGGCGGCTCAAGACGAAGGGGTCGGCGATCTTGAAGTTGCAGTGACGACACTGGTGCAGTTTCTTGGATTTGTGAGATGCCGAGTGTTTCTTGAGCTCAGATGGCCGATGGAAGCCTTTCCCGCAGACGGCGCATTTGTGTGGGTAGTCCTTTGTGTGCACAGAAATGACGTGCCGCTTGAGGTCGCTGGAGTTGGAACTGCGATGGTCGCAGTGGCTGCACTGGTGCCCTCGGGCATCTTCGTGCGTCGTAGCGTGCTGCGTCAGCTCCTCCTCCTCGCTGAAGGTCTGGCCGCAGCGCTCGCAACGGAACGGCAGTTCGCGACTGTGCTTCGTTTTCACATGCGTCTTCAGGTTCGAAGAGTCTGCCGATTTGTAATCGCAGTACATGCAAGAGTACGGCTTCTCGCCAGTGTGTGTCCGCATGTGTTTCTTTAACTCTGACGGATGACGGAAACCCTTACCGCATTCCACGCAGATGTGCGGGAAGCTCTTACTGTGTACAGCCAGTAGATGACGATTGAGCAGGCCTTGCTCTGCAGTCTCATAATCACAAAACTTGCATTTGTGCGTCTTGGTTGCAGCAGCAGGGGGGAGGGGGGATGCAATGGTTGTGGGCGTTTTTTGCTCCCGATGATGGTGCTGAAGGCGATGAGAGAAGAGCGCCGCTTGCTGGTGAAACTCTTTACCGCAAGTCTCGCATTCAAAAGGAGCTTTGTTGCTAAGTGCATGCACCTCCATGTGGTTGTGCAGACTGTTTTTTTTGTTGGTGGTGAAGTCGCAGTCGGTGCATTGGTACTTTTTGCGACTCAAGGCGTCCTGATGGTGGTTGCGAGTGTGCCGCTTCAGGAAGCCGCGGGATTTGAATTTCTTACCGCACAGCATGCAGGGGTAGACGGTCAGAGGCTGACCATATGGACCAATGATGATCGCTGAGAGAAAGATGAGAGAACAGTAAATTAACTTAAAGGTGCAGTACGCAATTCCTGTGAAAAGCTGTTAAAAACTGAAATCAACACCCAAACATACAATTTTGTTATTGTTTGCTAAATGTCTGTTGACAAGAAAAGATTATTTGTGTATGATCCTGTGTAAACAGAAGATAAACAAAGTTTATTAGACCGATCACCACAACATCATAATACTCTCAAAGCCAATCAGAAATGGGGGGGTGTGCAATAGCTGTGTGTCACAGCCTGTTTGTTATTTTGAGGGTTGAGCAATGAGAGAAGGGTGTGTTTGTTATCAATAGCGTTTCTTAGAAATTGCTTAATGCTTTAAATTCATTTTACATTTGAATACAAAATAAATATTATTCAAAGTCAGATATATTGACCAGGCTGACAAAATCAAAAGCATATATAGGATAAGCGTGTGACACAACAGTACCTGTTTGGACCTGTCGTGGTTCTGCTCGCCTCTTGTTCTTGCCGTGCTGTCGGTTCAGTTTGTCCAGTGCATCAGACTCGTCGATGTGCAGTAACGCACTTGCTGCACCGTTGCGATTCTCACAACCCTCGTGATCAGCCGCACCTGATTATTAAAGACACATAACCTTCCCTCAGACACACAGTAATGCTGAGATCACAGTAAACTTCCTAATCATTACCACATGCAACATCACCATGAAAACAACAACAAAATCTCTGTTTGAAACATAAAACTGCAGCTTACTTGTGGAGTTATTTTTTATTGTAGATGTCAAGTTTAAATTCTAAACAACTGCTGTAAAAAACTACAAACGCTGCATCCTCTACAGTACCAGCGCATGTGATACAGTACCAGCGCATGTGATACAGTACCAGCGCACGTGATACAGTACCAGCGCACGTGATACAGTACCTGCGCACGTGATACAGTACCTGCGCACGTGATACAGTACCTGCGCACGTGATACAGTACAAGCACACGTGATACAGTACCAGCACACGTGATACAGTACCCGCACACGTGATACAGTACCCGCACACGTGATACAGTACCCGCACACGTGATACAGCAGCCGCACACGTGATACAGTACCCGCACACGTGATACAGTACCAGCACACGTGATACAGTACCCGCACACGTGATACAGTACCCGCACACGTGATACAGCAGCCGCACACGTGATACAGTACCCGCACACGTGATATAGTACCAGCACACGTGATACAGTACCCGCACACGTGATACAGTACCAGCACATGTGATACAATACCAGCACATGTGATACAGTACCAGCACATGTGATATAACTACAGAGGAAATGGGACCTGGAAGCTCAAATCATTATTTATGATTATTTATAACAATATATTGTTGTGAATCAGGGTAAGGTGAGGAGATTGTGTTGAACACAGATCTGTCATGTACTTGATCAATAACTGATGTTCATTTTTAACCAAAAACATTCTGGATTGCAGCGTTAAAAAACAACACATGGTTTTAAATCCTGACCGTATGCAGCAGCCCATGCGACAGGCATGAAGTCTTTGCTGAGTGCAGTGCTGTCATACACCCTGTCATGAGACACTGGCTCCTCCCCTCCGACCACCACCTCCATATAGACCTCATCTGTGAGCTTCTGTGAGCCGCCTGCACACACAACACACCAGACTCCAGTCCAAACATACAACTGACAAATACCCCCCCAACACCAGACTCCAGTCCAAACATACAACTGACAAATACCCCCCCAACACCAGACTCCA